>SJXQ01006428.1:179618-276260 GCA_006408695.1 Aepyceros melampus
CAGGTGGTCTGGTATTCCCATCTCTTTCAGAATTTTCCACAGTTTACTGTGATCCACACAGTCAAAGGCTTTGTCATAATCAATAAAGCAGAAAAAGATGTTTTTCTGGAACTCTCTTGCTTTTTCCATGATCCAGCGGATGTTGGCAATTTCATCTCTGGTTCCTCTGCCTTTTCTAAAACCAGCTTGAACATCACGGAGTTCACGGTTCACGTATTGCTGAAGTCTGGCTTGGAGAATTTTGAGCATTAGTTTACTAGCATGTGAGATGAGTGCAATTGTGCGGTAGTTTGAGCATTCTTTGGCATTGCCTTTCTTTGGAATTGGAATGAAAACTGACCTTTTCCAGTTTTGTGGCCACTGCTGAGTTTTCCAGATTTGCTGGCAAGTTGAGTGTAGCACTTTCACAGCATCATCTTTCAGGATTTGAAACAGCTCAACTGGAATTCCATCACCTCCACTAGCTTTGTTCATAGTGATGCTTTCTAAGGCCCACTTGACTTCACATTCCAAGATGTCTGGCTCTAGATTAGTCATCACATCATCAAGAACTGAAGACCTCCATTAATCACAGAGACTTAAAACCATTAAGGCTTACCTATGGAGAGGAAAATGGGTCATATCATCGGATTGGTTGGACTCAGTTTGGACCTTGTAGAATACGGTAATGAATTTGGAATGTAATGAAAAGCCATTTTAAGAGATTTAAGCACATGGGTAGTATGATCTCAGTTATACTTTTGTAAGGTCTCTAGGTCTATTGTCTAAGTGGAAAATGCATTATAAGTGAGCAAAATGATGGAAATTGAAGAGAAAGCCTAGTAAGCCAGTTATCTTTTATATTTATTAATTGAATAAGTGTTTAAGAACAGCTGTTATTATATTAATATATTGCGTTATTTATAATGATCTTAGTGAATGGCCCAAATCAACATATTTTTTTCTCTTTAAAAAAAATGAAGAGATTAATGCAGTTATCTCAGCCGTGTAACACATTTGCTGGATTAGCAGTAAGGATGAAAGAAGTAGGCAGATTTTGGATATATTTTTGAAGATGAGTCAGTGGTGTTGCTATTGAACACTAAGTGAGTGGTGAGTGAAAAAGGACTCAAAGATATTCCTTGCACTTGGACTAAGTGACATTCTAAGATAGGGAAGGCTTAGAAGGGGAGCAGATGTTAGGAAATAAGTAATTGTTCTGTTTCAATCATATTATGCTTAAAATTTCTATTATATATTTAAATAGAGAAGTTGAAGGTAGTTGTATATGAGATGCTAGAGATCACAGAAAAGGCTGAGCCTATAGACAATAATTTGAAAGTTATTCATATGTAGAAGATCTTTTTTTAAAAATAGTTTTTGATATAGAGAATTTCATTTCAAATATACACACAAGTAGATAATTTAGTGTGTTTATTTGCTAGGTCTGCCATGACAAAATATCACAGGCTGGGTGGCTTAAACAACAGAAATTCACTTTCTCATAGTGCTTGAATCCAGAAGTCTAAAATCAAGGTGTGGGAAGGTTTGGTTTGTTCGGAGGCCTTTCTCCTTGGCTTGTGGATGACTACCTTTTTGCTGTCTCTTCACATGATCTTTTCTCGGCGAGCACATGTTCCTGGAGTCTTTTCCTCTTCTTAAAAGGGCACCAATATTATAGGATTATAGCCTCCATCTTTATTACCTAATTAAAAAAAATTTTGTGTACCTTCTTAAAGGCTCCATTTACAAATACAGTTCCATTGGGGATAGGGCTTCAACTTATAGATTTGGGGAACACAATGTATAGTCCATAACTTTTGGTCTAGAGGAGGAAATGTTCCAAGAGAAAGTGAGTTCAAATCTGTCAAATTCTCCTGAGAATTTGAGTAAAATGAGGTCAGAGTATTGACCATCGATTGTGGTAAGATATTGGTCATAACAGTCTTTGATAAGTGTCATTTCAGTGGAGTCATAAGAATGAAAGTCTGATTTGAATAAGACTTTATGGAGGAAATAGATGATAGATAAAGAAGTAGAGACAGTGAGTATAGATGTCTCTTTTAAGAGTTATGCTGGACGTAGAAAGCAAACTCATGGTAAACAAAGGGGAAGGTGTGGGGAAGGATAAATTAGGAATTTTGAATTAACAGATACACACTGCTATATATAAATATATATAAACAGCAGGGACTTACCATATAGCCCAGGGAACTGTATTCAATATCTTGTGATAATATATAATGGAAAAGAATCTGAAAAAGAAAACATGTATGTGTGTATGAATAACTCAGTCACTTTGTTGTGCACCTGAAACATTAAATCAACTATATTTCAATTTAAAACAAAAAAGAATTGTGCTGTGAGAAACAAGATAATGGAAGAGAGGTGAGAGGAAATGCAGGGTAAAAATAATTTTTTGATGGGAGATTTCAAGGCACACTTGCGTTCTGCTGGGAATGAGCTAGTGTAGAAGAAATCAATAATGCTGTAGAGATGGGAGATAATTGAGGTAAGGACTTGGAAATGGTGAGAGGAGATGGGATCCAGAGCACACTGAGAAGGGGATTTAATAGGATTGGGGATGTTTTCTTCATTTTAACAGGAAAGGAGGCAGATCCAGGTAGAAATAATGAAGCAAAAAATTAAGGTACTTGTTTGTTAGTGTCTATCTATTCTATAAAAATTTGCAAGTCGGGGCTTCCTTGGTGGTCCAGCAATTGTGACTCTGCACTTCCATTGCATGCTATCCCTGCTCTGGGGAACCGGGATCCTACATGATGCACAGAGAAGCCAAAATGGGGGAAAAAAATTTGCAAATCATTTCAAGACAATGAAGTGGGAGATTTATTGGGGATTTGAGAAGAAAGAAGGTAGAAAGAAGTGATGCAGCAAAGTGGGGGAACTGAATTCATGAGTGGAGCAAAGCAGACACTATTAATATTGAATGTTCATTTGAGACTCATATCCATAGATTTGAAGTGAGTTTGGTCAGTAGTGATGTATTTTCCCCAACAAATTTTAACTGCTCAAGTGAAGACACAGCTAGAAGATCTAAGTAGGCTTGTAGTTTTGCCAGTTTGGTAGATTCACAGTTCCAGTGGGGTAAAAGTTTGAGTTAAGTACTATAGAGGATGAGTTCAAAATACATAATGGGTTGTGTGAAGAGTGGGTATTGATATCAAGTTGATGGAGGGAGGGCAGTCATTGGTACATACACGGCTGAGAATGCACATATGGGAGTGGACGGCTGAGTGGGATGTGGTGATAGAGCGAATCAGGTCAAAGAACTTGACCAAGACCTTTTATAGATAATTTGTATTGTGTTTGAAGTTTCCCAATGTAAAGATAGAAGCTAGTGACAGAGAAGGAGAAAGTAAACCAGGTGCTGAAGTCAACAGTACATTAAAGGTAGTGGCTGGACAGCACATGGACAGGTATCAGATGGGAAGATGGAGAGATATTCTTCAAAGGAGCTGGGTTTTGAGAAGGAAGATTGGAGACACAGTTACAGTGAGGCAGAGGAAAGCAAGATGAATGTTTCTCTGACCTTTAGTCCAACTTCAAGAAGGGAGTCATTTAGAATAGCATGAGGCTGTGATGGTAGATGATCTGGGGTACTTAACCCTCTGATGAAGACTTATGTCACAGTTACATACGGAGAGTTGAATGGAGATCTCAGGAGACCTGAGGCTGCTGTGTTATGGTAGTCTAGAATATGTAGTCCCTGAATTCCTGAGGACGCCTGCTCTTGCCTGAGAATGGGATACAAATGACATTGTAAGGATCACATTGTGGAGGTTTATACAGGTTTTGCTAGCTGTGTGTCTTTCATTGCCAGACTCCTAAAGGGAATGGGTGGTGAATGGTAAATCTTGGCATCCTGTGTCTAAAATCTTTTTTTTACTAATGTGACCTTGTATCATTTTGATCTTCTGGGAATATAGTATCCTTCATTTCACAGGTGAAGAAACTGAAGATCAAAAAATTAACCCAAGTTCATGTCCACATGATTTAAAAGATTTATGAATTTCTATTATGCCACAGAATTTTTACAGTCGCTAGTAATTTAGTATTAGTAAGCCAGGTGATGCTTACTCTTCCATCCTAAATACATCTTTCATTCCCCTAAATTAATATTATTGGAACTCTTCTTTATTTATAGTATTTCAAAACAAATGAATATTCAGAGCACCTGAATGTTTCAGTGCTGTTCAGTTCAATCCATCTTGTTAACCAGACATGTAGTGCCTCTATGCACGAGGTATTCACTAGATACTGGGGTTAATCAGAGCTGAATGAGATTTTTATCCTGCTCTGAAAAGCTTATAATTTAGTGGGAGAAAAAGAACTCAGGTAACTATTAATAAGAAATCATCAAATATTGTCCCCATTTGATGAAAAAAACCAACACTTAAAGAATTAAATGCTTCAGGTCACCCACTCTTGTATGAATTGCTCTTCCTCCTTTTAGCAGAGAGTTTTAGCCAGCAAAGCTTTAGACTGAAAATAGGCACATCTAGGCCTTAGGTCCTTGTTTAGTGTAATTAATTAAATAAGTAACTTTTGGCAAAAAAGCCCTCTCTTTGCCTTAGTTTCTTCATCTATACTACAGATAATAATTTATGCTGAGCCTCTCATATAAATTCAGAGAACCAAATATTGATACATTTGAGAGTGTTTTGGAAATAAATTGTTCCTAATAAAGTGGTATAATCATCTTATTTCTCTTATTGATAGGATGAACATTATGAGTAAGATCTGCTTTTGTTCATAGGCTTCATGAATAAATGCCTTCCACATTATATTTGGAATATTGGACTGACTAAATGATGGCTTATAAGCTATTGTTTGGGGGACATTAGTCTGGTGGTAAAGGCTTTAGAAACACAATATCATATAAAATCCAAAAAACAAGATCAGATTTGAGATCAGAAGACCTGAGTTTGCAGTTCAGCTTTGCTGCTTCCTAGTTTGGGCAAATCTTTTAATTTCTCTACACCTCTGTTTATTTGCTTGTGAAGCAGAGATGTTAATACCTACTCTGCCTTTCTTCTAGGAATATTGTGAAAACCAAATATAATGTATATGAAAGTTTTTTTTTTTTTTTTTTTTGGTGAACAGTGAAAGACCCATTTCTACCAGAATATAATGAGGTTCAGAGCTAGAAGCCGTGACTGATTCATTTTGTAACCTTAGTGGCTAATAGGCAGCTTGTTACATAGCAGGAGTTCAATGGATTCTTGTAGAAATGCATCCTGACTCTGAGTTGGTATATGAATTCTTCTTTCTCTGTTTCCAGACAGGCTTAGCTCCAGGTCCAATCACAAAATTTACAATGTGGACTTCATTCTGCTTCAAAACCTTTGTGCTCTCCAAAGCTATTCTTTACTTCCCTCCCTTGCATCCTTGCCCTCACCCTGCCATTCTCACACTTCAAGGCCCAACTGAAGTCTAGACTCTTTATCTAGTGTCGCTCTAGTTATGATCACGTCACTGAAAATGTCTGCTGAGACCTTGTCACATTGCGAATGTGAGATGAATTAGTACTAAATAGGCTGGCAGGAGATGGATGTAATTTCCCAAGGTGGATTACATTTCTTTAAATTAGTTTTTAAATATACTTTCTGTTAAATATTATCCCGGAAGTTATTTGTTTTGGATAAGATAGTTACATGGAGAGAGTTTTGCTATTTTAATCTCTATATTAGAGATACATTTTTGGTCAAAGGAGACTTTTCCCCCTATAAATCCAATAGAAAACACAATAGCTGTAAGCACATTTTGTTAGGTTTAGACCTCTTGAAGGAAAGTACTATTTTTGAGCTCATTCTAGGAAAGGAAATACAGAGGCACGCATTAGGAGGTAAGAGGAAGGGAAATGAACCTTTTTCACATGACAAATGCTACATCTTTAATGTGAAAAAGTGTCAGTTACCTAGAGGGGAGGAAGGAGGCCAAGGTTACAAACATGTGAAAAGCCGCATGTGGGAGATGTGGGGTAAAAATAAGCTGAGCAACCATGCACGTGGAGCTGGGCTCAGCCACAGTTCAGATACCAGTGGTCTTCAATAATGTCTTCAGAATGTGGTTATTTACAAATGTACCTCTTAGAATGGCTTGCTTTTGCTTCATTAGTTCCCTCATCCCTACCAACTTGGAGACAGTCCTCTGTACCTGCCCCTTGCCTTACACAGGGATGTAATTCATTTTAGAGTAGAAGTCTCCTCTTTCCTCTGAGACTACACTAAGACTCATGGGAGATGGTACTGCTGCTTTATTGACATACAATGAGTATTCTCCCACCCTCTCTTGTCACACCTTCTTCCTTGCCTTCACAACTTCCTTCTCTTCTTTCTCCTCTCCCTCCCTTTCCTTTCCCCTCCTCTTTCTTCTTCTCTTCTTTTGGGAATAAAGGAACAATAGAAGAATTCAAAGGAGTTTGATAGTAATCAGGATAAATATATGTCATATGGCTCTGGTATGGGAAAAACATTGACAAATGACCAAGATAATGTAAGATGTCCAATTTAGGAAGGTACTTTGAGGCCATAAGGGATAGAAATGAAAGAATTAAGCAAAAAGTCTAATAAAAGATTACATAGATGGTTAAGAGCTCCAAATTCTTTAAAATTGTATCATTTAGGAAAGAAAATAACAATCTTTGTATCAATTAATTTTGGCTGCAAATAACAGAAAAATGTGACTCAACTATGTTAAATAAAATAATGCATTTTCTTACATAAAAAGAAGCCCCAACATAAGATAGTGTCAAACACTGCATCAAAAGTAAACAGGCAATACAGTCTTATGCAAGAGTGTTGCAACAGGAGAGAGAAATTGAACACAACTCCACTGAAACAAAAGGCAGGAGAGTTTTTACATTCTAGGGTGAGGAGGTGTAAAATCAGATGATGTTGGTGGAGGAGAATTGGTCAATGTGATTGAGTCATCTGCATTTGATAATTGACACTTATCAAAGTTAGACCACCAAGTTCTCAAAGAGACTGGAAGATAGGGGATTATCTTTCTTGATAATTTTATTTCAAAGATATGACTCCTGGGTCCTTGAGAAAGATATATCTGGGTTATAAAACTAACAAGAGACTTAAAGGTGATTTACATCTCACAAGTGTAAAGGAAGAATTTACAACTGTAAGTTTTTTAAAGTAACTTATAAGAAAAGGGAAGTCAGAGGCCTGGAGTAAGGAAAAAACATTTCTAAAGTTTAGTCAAGCTGAGAATAATGTCAAAGCCATTTTGCTGTATAGTTCCACAGTCAATTTGATTTAGAGTGTGAATGACAACCCGAAGGAGCCAGAGCGTTTCTACCTTTGCTCAAATTCTCCTGAGAGCCTCAGCTAGTTGATTGTTCACATAACTGAAAGTCAAGGGGAACTGGCATCAGGTATTGTCGAACTTGGAAGGTGAAATAGTTTTTCCCCATTTCACTCTTAGGCAGTTTTTTCTCTAATGGTGGCAACATATCCCAACCAATTCTAGACTAAATTCTTTCAGTCTAGCATAGCAACAAAAAGAAAATGTTTTATTCTCAATAATTTCGCAAAATATCCCTGTTAAAGTTTCCAATGTTCAACTTGAATTAGGTATCCAGCTTTGAATCCATCTCTCAGGCCAGGGGAATAGGATATACTCATTTTCTCAGGCTGCATATTACACATCCCTTAAATCAGAGGGTGAATTCTTTCCCAACCAGATGGTGGTTCCCAAAGTGAAAATCACTGTGCTTTACCAAACAAAGGTGAAATTAATGCCCCAAAGGCTAGAACAGTATATGACTATGCTCTTGTTTTTCAAGTCCTCTACTTACATTTGTTCAGGGAACAAGCAGAGTGGGGCTATGCTGAAGGTAGGAACTGAAAATGTGAGACCAGATGATCTGAGTAGTTCTATCATATTGACAGACAATGTTACTGAAAGATGAGTTATTAGCACTACATATTCTGACGTCTATTGCAGTCCTTTCTATACTGGGAAGGCTCCATCAAGCTAACTTGGTGGCTCTAGTATAGTAATTTTCCTTTCTTTGTATTTATTAAGACTTTGTGCACCCCACACCTCTCTCTGCTGATGCGTTTTGGTCCCATGCTGACTTTTCTGAAACAAAGAAATTGTGATGCTAGCTGCATCTTCTCAGAGATTCCTACCTGGCTCTTGCCCACCAATTCAGCTGCTGTCTTCAGTCTTCAGATTTATTTCGTAAGTGGCATTCTACATTATTTTGAACTATCCCTCTTCATCATTTTTTTGCCTTCTTTCTGTTTGGCTTTCTACTAGGGCTCCCTCCTTTTGCTTTGCCCTAAATTGCCAACTTGGTACAGGATGGACTATTGAGTTATGATATTGTACACTCTAAGATACTGTTTCTCTACTCTAACCCTGGTCTCTTGTACCGAAATTTATAAGCAAATCTACATTACAGTGTAACTTACACTTTCAGAATATTATATCTCAACCAGGTTTACGTGAACTCGGGTTTTTATCTTCTGAGAATTGAGATATGAGAATGCAATAAGGAATTGAAATCAGTATTCTAATTTGTTTGGTAATACATTTCCCACTGTAAAGGCAAAAATTGGATTTCTACTTTATATATCAATCTGTTTGTTTTGTACAATCACTCTGGTTCAGTAATAAAGGAGACTCTTTTCACAGAGGCAAAATGCCTTTGGAGCTTGCCTCACTTGAGTTTTGGTGCAAAACTGCACATGTGCAAATTACTCAACCCCTCTGAGCTTCAGTTTCTTTATATTCTGATTACAAATGATGAACACTACTTCTTGATTCTCTGAGGATTAATGAGACCTATGATCTATAATATAAATAATATAATAAATGCTCTTCACATGGTAGTATAATACATAGTAAGAAGACCTTAAAAATGTAGCTCAGATTCTGTAGCTCAAAGATAATTCTACATGTAGGACTCTGGGTAGGCTTCTTTTCTTTCAGAACTTCCCAACCAGTGTACCATGGCATGATGATATGCTATGAATAGTCAACAAATCCCTTGAGTTATTAATACTTTCTGACCTCCAAGCAGCTGAGCTGGTCCTGGGGGTGGCTAATAGTCCTTGAGTGATCATCATCATCATTCAAAAACAACCTCATCCATTTGCCATGCAAACACTTTCAGTTACCATATGTGTCACAGTGTATAATTCAGAAAGTAATACTCTATTTTTCTTTAGATGCAGAATTTATATGTGAGATGAACGACACACAGTAAAGGTTATAGGGAAATGAATGCTAAAGGACAGAAAGTTTAGTAAATTGGTGAAGATTGAGCTAATTCTCATAGAACAAGAACAATTCAGCATACTAAGAAGAAAAGAACCAAAGCAGAAAAATTTAAAGTAAGAAACAGATACACTTACTGGATGTGCTAGTCAGAGTACTTAATACTAGCTGACATGGTGGCTTGACTGTGTCTGATTTTGCTCATACTAAGTCTGGTATAAGTTGGGTAAACTTCCTGCATCTTGGAGCCATGCCATCTGGAACATGTGGCCTTCAAAGTTGCACAGTGAAGAGAGGCTTGGAGGATATCAAGAAATGTGTAAATAGCTATGCCTACTTATATCATTTCTGCCACACCCCATTGGCCAGAACTCCTTTGTATTAGCTCACTGTAACTCTGTGGGAGGTTGGAAAAAGTAGACTTCCTGCATGATCACAAAGAGAGAATGGTTGTTGTCTCTGCTTATAACTTCTAAGGACATCTATATAGGAATCAATCCTGAATATTCACTGGAAAGACTGATGCTGAAGCTCCAATACTTTGATCACCTGATATGAAAAGCCAACTCATTGGAAATGGAAAAGACCCTGATGCTGGGAAAGACTGAAGGTGAGAAGGGGATGACAGAGGGTGAGATGGTTGGATGGCATCATCGACTCAATGAACATGAGTTTGAGCAGACACTGGGAGATAGTGAAGGGCAGGGAAGACTAAAATGCTGCAGTCCATGGGATCATAAAGAGTCAGACTGAGCAGCAATAGACTATAGGAATCATAATTATCAGCAGGGATTGATTAAGGAACAAGTTATCATGAGAAAGGGAATGAACTAAGGTAGTCTAAATGTCATGCTGCTGCTAAGTCGCTTCAGTTGCATCCGACTCTGTGCAGCCTCATAGTTTGGAAATGGAAAAGACCCTGATGCTGGGAAAGACTGAAGGTGAGAAGGGGATGACAGAGGGTGAGATGGTTGGATGGCATCATCGACTCAATGAACATGAGTTTGAGCAGACACTGGGAGATAGTGAAGGGCAGGGAAGACTAAAATGCTGCAGTCCATGGGATCATAAAGAGTCAGACTGAGCAGCAATAGACTATAGGAATCATAATTATCAGCAGGGATTGATTAAGGAACAAGTTATCATGAGAAAGGGAATGAACTAAGGTAGTCTAAATGTCATGCTGCTGCTAAGTCGCTTCAGTTGCATCCGACTCTGTGCAGCCTCATAGATGGCAGCCCACCAGGCTCCCCTGTCCCTGGGATTCTCCAGGCAAGAACACCAGAGTGGGTTGCTATTTCCTTCTCCAGTGCATGAAAGTGAAAAGTGAAAGTGAAGTTGCTCAGTCCTGTCCAACTCTTCGCGACCCCATGGACTGCAGCCTACCAGGCTCCTCTGTCCATGGGATTTTCCAGGCAAGAGTACTGGAGTCCATAAAGTAATACAGCCTAATGTATGCTTCACCATTAAACACAATAAAAGATGAAAATTTGCATGTTATCTGGTCAAATCAGTGATTGAGATGCTTGACATTCTTGATTGTTTCCCACTATCTTGTTCTTGCTTCTGCTGGACAGCTGGGCTTCCCTGATGGCTCAACAAGTAAAGAATCCGCCTGCCAATGAAGGAGACATGGGAGATGTGGGTTTGATTCCTGGGTTAGGATGATCCTCTGGAGGAGAAAAATGGCAACCTGCTCCAGTATTCTTGCCTGAAAAATCCAGTGGACAGAGGAGTCTGGTAGGCTATAGTACAAAGGGTGGCTGTTGCTTCTATCTAAATCCTATCATATTTATCCCTTAGTAAAGGTGCAAATTGGTGTCATAGAAATTCTGGATATTAGGGAGCTTGATGCTTCCTCAAGAGAATATGAGGTGAACTTGGAGCACCTTTATGAGCAGCTGATATCTTGATTGTAAAGGGATAAACTTTCCAATCAGGCTATAGAGTATCATCTTATTATCTTTATTATCTTCATTCTTAGATTGTGGGAAGTAACTGAAAAATTTTGAGCAGGGCTGTCATCTTGTTTATCAGACTATGCCTTAGGAAGATTAATGTGACTTTTCTTGGTGTCCATTGCAAGCTAGATTAATGTGCCCCTTTTCTGTGCCTCTGTTTCTCTCTGTAATTCTGCCTATGATTCCACTTAAAATTATTTTTGTGCTAAGATATGTTTTGTGTTTCCTTCTTCCACTCTAATGAGCTCATCTTGGATTCAGAATAGTCTGATTTGTTTGCTTGTCTCAGTGTTTTACATATTGCCTGATAGCAACCTGTTTATGGAGAACAAATTCTCAAAAGATGTTTATAAGGTCACCTCCTCTATCCACCTTATCAAACCAATCTCATTAATTGGCACTTCAACTCTTCTGTGAAATGGATATTCCCAAACCTAAGCCCTGAAAGAAACTAAGTAACCTCTGAATCATCAAAGAGATTCAATTATTCTCAACCTATATTTAACAGAGGAGCCTAGTGAGCTACAGTCCCTAGAGTCGCAAGAGTCGGACATGAATTAGCAACTGAACAACAATGTTTTAATGACTGATGTATTTGTTGAATAAAATTATTTAAAAAGTTGCTCTTCTGTGCACAGGATGTTTTCTTAAGTAAGACATCTTGTTTCTCAACTATCATTATCTATTTATATTGATTTAAATACTCTATATAAATAGGTGAAAGGCAATAGAGAAACCTAATGATTTCAATAGTTTTATGAATATATGAGATTTATAAATAAGAATGGAATATGGAGACTGACCATATTTCCTTTCCTCTAGGAGTATGCTAAGTCTTATGGAAAAGAATTAAAATTTTGTAGGAAAGGGAACCCCTTCCAGGGCCCGAGAATGGGCTTTTGTCTAACTTTTGGAAATGTATTATCTGAGGAAGCACACATACTGACAGAGAAAAAGACTTTACTGGGAAGAGACTTGCTGGCAGAGAGCAGTGGGGTAAGGGATCCCAAGAGAAATGTTCTGCCACGTGGCTGGCAGTCTCAGGTTTTATGGTAATGGGTTGTTTCCAGATTGCCTCTGGTCCATTATCTTTCCTGACCCATATTTGGTCCGACTCAGGGTCTACCTGGTGGCATGTACATCTTTCAGTCAAATTGGATTTCAGCACAAAGGATTCTGGGAGATTGGTAGGCTGGTGTCTCCTCCCTCCTGAATTTATTTTTGTTTTGTTTTAAAATTTATTTTTAATCTGAGGATGATTGCTCTACAATGTTGTATTGATTTCTGCCATACAACAAAGTGAATCAGTCATAAGTATACATATGTCCCCTCCCTCTTAAACCTCCCTCCAACCCCCGACCCCATCCCACCCCTCTAGGTTGTCACAGAGCACTGGGTTGAGCTCCCTGTGTTACACAGCAGCTTTCTATTAGCTATCTGTTTTACATATGGTAATACATATGTAAAAATGCTGCTCTCTCAATTGTCTCACCTGCTCCTTCCTGCACTGTGTCCACAAGCCTCTTCTCTATGTCTGCATCTCTAGTCCTGCCCGGCAAATAGATTCATCAGTATCATTTTCCTAGATTCCATTCAGTTCAGTTCAGTCGCTCAGTCATCTCCAATTCTTTGCTAGATTCCATACATATGTATTAATATATGATATTTATTTTTCTGTTTCTGACTTACTTCACTCAGTA
Source organism: Aepyceros melampus (assembly GCA_006408695.1). Taxonomy (NCBI): domain Eukaryota; kingdom Metazoa; phylum Chordata; class Mammalia; order Artiodactyla; family Bovidae; genus Aepyceros; species Aepyceros melampus. The sequence goes on from SJXQ01006428.1 coordinate 192,520, forward strand.
TAATAGGCTCTAGGTTCATCCACCTCACTAAAGCCGACTCAAATGTGTTCCTTTTATGGCCGATATCTGATTGCATTTATGTACCACAACTTCTTTATCCATTCATCTGTCAATGGATATCTAGGTTGGTTCTACGTCCTAGCTATTGCAAATAGTGCTGAGACATATCATGAGCTAGTTCTCCTCCCTCTTTTTGGCTCCTTTTGAATTTCCCCAGTTAGTTTCAGGGCAGTACCATGTTCCTTACTGGGACTGCCTGTTGTGAGACAACTCATACAAGTGGTCATCCTGCCTGGCCAAGGAGGGTAGTTTCAGTCAATGGTTCCCTAACCAAATCTTTTAAGCATTTGGAATAGTCTCAGAAATATGTGCAATATGTTACATATATTTTCCCTTTTAAATCTCTTAATCTGCAAAGTTAGTATCCATAACTCCATTTTGCAGATGAGATAATTAAAGCTCAGAGAGATTAGATCTGTTGTTCAAGGCAAACATTCAGTAAATGATCTGTAAGATCAAACTTGCAAACCAACATGCCATGTGGTGAAAACAGATCTGCGTCTTTACCGTGGTTAAGGCAACCATGATGCAAGTATCTGAAACTAGCATTTTCATAATGCAATAACCATTTTTCTGTGCTTTCCCACTCCCTTCCTATTCTTCTGATTCTTTCACACTGTTATAATTAATTGACATTGAGTGAATCTGTCCCTTGGGGATTTGCCTCACCTTAGATAGCCTGTATGCAAAGCACCTCTCAGCATAGAAAGATCAACTCATAAATGTTTCTATGGCAACCATGGACTCCCAAAGACTGCTTAGCCCCTTCTTTGACCATGCATCTGAAACCCAGCAGAATAGGTGCTTTTTAAATTTTTATTTTAAAGCAAAGTTCACTTACCAAAGGTCAGTCACTATTTTTTTAGTATAATTAATTCTGTAACTCCTGCTGATTCTTGCCAGTCTAAATCAAGCAGATTTGAGCTGTCCCCTTTTCTTAACACCTAGCTCCTTGTCAATAGATTTTTTTTTTCACTTTTGTTTTCTCCTGGAGAGGCCTCAGTGACTTGGTTTTTATTTGCAATTAAAAACATAAGATGCAATCAAGTATTTCAAATAAAATCATATTCTCACTAAGACTTGCCATATCTTTTCCCCAACAATCAGAATACTTTCTGCGTATCATTGCTGCATAACACAATGAGCACATTTTTTGCTTTCAAAAATTTTTTTGAAAAGAAAATGGGAAAATATTTTTAAACAGCTTGTATCTTTTTACTTGATAAATAATATAATGCTTATCTAGTGGGAGATTCACGGAGGAGTTGCACTCAAAGCTGTACATTAAAAGTGAGAGCCAACAAAGGTTGAACATTTCTTGCTGTCATAATGATTTAAAATGCAGTGATCATATTTTTCTGAACAAAATATTGGGACGAATTGTCTCACACATCGTGTGGCAATGGGAGAAAATGTTGGCAATGAGGGATGTCTAGGAAACAGCTCATGAGTAGGACTGGTTTCTCCTAACAGGAGAAGAAAGAAGAGATGATTGAAAGCTCTGAGGCAACTTTCAGGAAAACTTATTCAGAAAAACAGGCAGGTGATTTTCAGGTAAACATCCATGTACTTGTTAAATTTCCCCTCTTATGGTCTCAGTTCTGTGCTACATGCTGTGGGATATTTAAAAAAAAAGAAGTATTAAAAAATATTGTCTTTGAGAGACTTACAGTACACTTGAGAATGCAAAGGCGAGCACGCCTAAAGCCATCAGCAAGCAATGAACAATGGAGGGGAGTGGGTAATTATTACAAATGATGCTGCAATGTCCTCCTAGGAAACTGCTGTAGGGGGAGAAAGTAATTTTCTGTTTCTACAACTGAACCTAATTTCCTTCATTCAGTGGCAGAAACCTTGATATTTTTCATCTATACTTTCTCAGTAACTTGGAGCCTGAGGTGAGGTGAATTCACTCAGTCGTGTCCGACTCTTTGCGATCCCATAGACTGTAGCCTATCAGGCTCCTCTGTCCATGGGATTTTCCAGGCAAGAGTGCTGGAGTGGATTGCCATTTCCTTCTCCAGGGGATCTTCCCAACCCAGAAATCGAACTCGGATCTCCCGCATTGCAAGCAGACGCTTTACCGTCTGAGCCACCAGGGAATCCCTAGTTTTGTCATTTTTGGTTTCTCCTCCTTATTTTTCCTCCCCTTCTCCTTAATCATGGTGTTAAAAGGGACCTTTTGTAAAGTCGTGACATCGAAAGAGTGTAGAAGGAGACTGATATGAGTTGGCTTCACTGTAGAGTTGGCATCTCTAGGGTGCACTATTATATTTGTTCTTGGGTCCCATGCCCCCTTCACGCCTCCCTTTGCTGACCAAAATGTATTTGGCTTCTGGTCATGTGATTTATGCTTACTCAATGCTTACTCCCACGGACAACCCGTTTTCAGAGTGAATTCTCCATCTCTTTCTCTCCACCTCTTTTTCTCTGTCTTTCTCTGTACATCCATAAGACTAATGGTTCAAACTTGGACTAGAAAAACTAGACAAAAATATTACTGTTTTCAGCCACTGGACAGTAGGCATCATAGGACTCAGGGTCCCTGAGAGAAGAGACACATACAAGATGAACACACACACCTGGCCCAGCTTTCTGCCCAGAGGTCATTTTCAGTGTGTTGTGCAGGCAGGGGGAACCCAAGCAGAGAACAGTGGTCTTGTTGGTTAAAGAGACAGATATTTGGAGTTTGGGGGGACCTAGGTGAATAGAATTTTCAGGACAGAATCCTGGAGAGAAGTGAACTTAGCAAAGAAAGAGGTCAGCGTAGAAGTCCTCTTGAGTCTTTGATTGAATACCAGTCTGTGAATATACTGGGTGAAATTTCACAAGTATGAACATAAGAAAACTTCTGAGAGAAGAAAGATTTCCTGAGAGCTGTAAGTGGACTAATTGCCAGAGTCACATAGGATCAAGAATCATTTGACTTTTACACTCAGAATAGAGAGAATGTGTTAAATATATGGGATGATTATTAGAAACCTGAGAAGAGTGATGCCTTAGCAGTGTTATAAATTCTACCTATAGGTAGGTCTGCCAAGGATTACCCCTAAAATATCTTGAAAACATACTCAGAATGAACAAATTATTGAGCAGGCTGCATAATTGATTGCTGCAACAAAATTAAAAACTCTCTCATCAGTTCAGTTCAGTTCAGTTGCTCAGTCGTGTCCAACTCCCTGCGATAGGACTCAGGGTCCCTGAGAGAAGAGACACATACAAGATGAACACACACACCTGGCCCAGCTTTCTGCCCAGAGGTCATTTTCAGTGTGTTGTGCAGGCAGGGGGAACCCAAGCAGAGAACAGTGGTCTTGTTGGTTAAAGAGACAGATATTTGGAGTTTGGGGGGACCTAGGTGAATAGAATTTTCAGGACAGAATCCTGGAGAGAAGTGAACTTAGCAAAGAAAGAGGTCAGCGTAGAAGTCCTCTTGAGTCTTTGATTGAATACCAGTCTGTGAATATACTGGGTGAAATTTCACAAGTATGAACATAAGAAAACTTCTGAGAGAAGAAAGATTTCCTGAGAGCTGTAAGTGGACTAATTGCCAGAGTCACATAGGATCAAGAATCATTTGACTTTTACACTCAGAATAGAGAGAATGTGTTAAATATATGGGATGATTATTAGAAACCTGAGAAGAGTGATGCCTTAGCAGTGTTATAAATTCTACCTATAGGTAGGTCTGCCAAGGATTACCCCTAAAATATCTTGAAAACATACTCAGAATGAACAAATTATTGAGCAGGCTGCATAATTGATTGCTGCAACAAAATTAAAAACTCTCTCATCAGTTCAGTTCAGTTCAGTTGCTCAGTCGTGTCCAACTCCCTGCGACTCCATGAATCACAGCACGCCAGGCCTCCCTGTCCATCACCAATTCCCGGAGTTCACTCAGACTCACGTCCATTGAGTTTGTGATGCCATCCAGCCATCTCATCCTCGGTCGTCCCCTTCTCCTCCTGCCCCCAATCCTTCCCAGCATCAGGGTCTTTTCCAATGAGTCAACTCTTCGCAGGAGGTGGCCAAAGTACTTTCAGCTTTAGCATCATTCCTTCCAAGGAAATCCCAGGGCTGATCTCCTTCAGAATGGACTGGTTGGATCTCCTTGCAGTCCAAGGGACCTCAAGAGTCTTCTCCAACACCACAGTTCAAAAGCATCAATTCTTTGGCTCTCAGCCTTCTTCACAGTCCAACTCTCACATCCATACATGACCACTGGAAAAACCATAGCCTTGACTAGACGGATCTTAGTCAGCAAAGTAACATCTCTGCTTTTGAATATGCTATCTAGGTTGTTCATCACTTTTCTTCCAAGGAGTAAGCATCTTTTAATTTCATGGCTGCAGTCTCTCTCATAGACTACACCAAAATTTAACAGTCAACCATGTAACATTCACAATGTCTGGCATCCAGTCAAGAAGTGTGAGACATGTGAAGAAGCAAGAAATTGTGACCTGTAACTAGAAAGAAAAATAGGAGACGATAGAGTGAAATTCAAATAATAAATATTATAAGAAGTTTGGGATTTCCATTCTCTAAAAATGATTTCATTGATTCAGATTGATGGCTAAGCTCAGTTTGGTCCAAGTCAATCCTATTCTATTCCATGTTAGAATTGTGCAGTTGTCTCCATGTATGCCTCTTTATGTACTATCTCAAAAGTCATCCTTCGTTTGTGCTATCTTCTTTGAACAGTAATCCCAGCCTAAATCAGTAGACACAAGATTGTTGAGGTCAGGTACAATGACTTTCATCTTTATCTCCCTTGAGCCTTACAAGTTTCTGGCCAGAGAAGGGCATAATAAATCATTGCTGAATAATGGAATAGAAGAGTAGGGAAGATCTCAGAGCCTGAAGAAAAGAAAATTACTAATCTTTATTTCTGAAAGGAGCTAACATGGGCTCCACTGCCCAACAGCTCTAATTTCTCCATGTAATACTTGTCATTTGAAATGCCAAGGATGAGGTTAAATATTTGTTTCAGTGCAGACTTTTTCCAGGACCCCATTAATATCAAATCCCAAATTGTTTTCAGACTATTTGGCAAACCTCTGTTCTTTTCTATAAGCATCAGAGAACTTTTCCCTCTGGCACAGGATTTCCATATAGCACTTTCTTCGTCAACTGAGACTTGTGAAATTTGCTGCTCTGGAAGCAGAGTACAAACAGTGAAAAGATAAAATAAAACTGTAAATTTGACTGCAAACCTGCACAAGGTAGAAAACTTAGATGCTGGAAATTTCTGTAAGTCAATCCACAGTCAAGTCACAAGACTGTTGTAAGAGATAACTCTTGCTTCTCTGCGCGAACTACATCCATCCTTACAGGCCACATTCTAATCCCACCTCCCTTTCTGATCAGACTGTTACTCCCTCTGCATGATTTGTATTTCTATAGCATTTATGAAGCCACAAAACCTGCTACTGCTGCTAAGTCATTTCAGTTGTGTCTGACTCTGTGCGACCCCATAGACGGCAGCCCACCAGGCTCCCCTGTCCCTAGGATCCTCCAGGCAAGAATACTGGAATGGGTTGCCATTTCCTTCTCCAATGCATGAAAGTGAAAAGTGAAGTGAAGTTGCTCTGTCATGTCTGACTCCTAGTGACCTCGGACTGCAGCCTACCAGGCTCCTCTGTCCATGGGATTTTCCAGGCAAGAGTACTGGAGTGGATTGCCATTGACTTCTCCTCACAAAACCTAGCACCTATTTAAAATCTGTTCTGTAAAAATAATTAAGTTTGTACTGCATCATGTTTTTGAAGTGGTTTTACATTTGTCTCTTTTGGTTTTTGCAATTATTTGGAAAGAGTATTTGTGTTAATGCACCCATTTTACAGGTCAGATTCAGAGTACTCCAGAGATTTACATAAGGTAAGTTTTCCGATTTCAAACATGCTTACTGACCTTACTGGTTTATACTTGCTACCGTATGTCTTCCCAACCGAGCTTAGTGGGCCACGAGGCACAAAGCAATGAGCTTAATGATGCTGTTTGTTCATTTCAGAGCATATGTTGGTACAAAGCTCATAAAACATCCTATTTCTGCTCTTTTGTGGTGTTAAACATTCCTTGCTTCAGATTTTAGCATAGCTTCTCAGGTACTTATTTGCAGTGAGGCCTAGATTAGTAGAAAATAGAAAAAAACTAGCTGTGAAGAAACTCAAGTCATATAAGTTACCAGCCTTCTTCTTTTCAGTCCAACATCAATTCCTCTTTGTGTTAATATACTCACCAACTTTGCTGATGGAGAAGGCGATGGCACCCCACTCCAGTGTTCTTGCTTGGAAAATCCCATGGACAGAGAAGCCTGGTAGGCTGCAGTCCCCGGGATCGCTAAGAGTTGGATACAACTGAGCAACTTCATTTTCATGCATTGGAGAAGGAAATGGCAACCCACTCCAGTGTTCTTGCCTGGAGAATCCCAGGGACAGGGTAGCCTGGTGAGTTTCCATCTGTGGGGTCACACAGAGTCAGACACGACTGAAGTGACTTAGCAGCAGCAGCAACCTTGCTGGACAACCAGTTCCAAGCGGCTCTGTTGATGGGCTCTTCCTTCTTCTCTACCTTCCATAGGTCTGGGCACTTAATTCATGTCCAGACAGACATGCAATGCTTTGATCAGGGTTAATGGTTCAGCCACAGGCACATGATTTGAGAACAGCCAGAGTTCCAACTGAGATCCATTTCTTTTTCGCCAGTGCTATGGAGAAAAGGACTTCTCCAGTGGCAGAATATGAGTGCTAGGTTCTGAGATTCCATCACACCCATTACCTGGAGATAATCTATCTACCTGAGAAAAATGGAGCCCCAATTACATCATTTGGATCTTCTTTACTTAGTCTTCTGGTTCTAATACTAATCTGTTTCAGAACACCTTCACAGACACACCAAGAAAAGATAAGCAACCATTGGCTTAGCCAAGTTGACAGAAAAAATTAAACATCACAAAGTGGGTAGGGCTGCCTAGCAAATATGCTTTCCTCACAGATCTGTGCCAGACAGGTGTTACGAACCAGGTGAACACCAAAGGCAACAGCAAGGAGAGACTTCAGAAGGCAAGAATAAAACCATGTCAAGAGAGTTCTGGTGGTTACAATTACAGAAGCCCTGTCTGTTTCCATGTCCTAAAAAAGCCTCCTGATGAAAGTGAAAGAGGAGAGTGAAAAAGTTGGCTTAAAGCTCAACATCAGAAAATGAAGATCATGGCATCTGGTCCCATCACTTCATGGCAAATAGATGGGGAAACAGTGGAAACAGTGTCAGACTTTATTTTGGGGGGCTCCAAAATCACTGCAGATGGTGATTGCAGCCATGAAATTAAAAGACGCTTACTCTTTGGAAGGAAAGTTATGACCAACCTAGATAGCATATTCAAAAGCAGAGACATAACTTTGCCAACAAAGGTCCATCTAGTCAAGGCTATGGTTTTTCCAGTGGTCATGTATGGATGTGAGAGTTGGACTGTGAAGAAATCTGAGTGCTGAAGAATTGATGCTTCTGAACTGTGTTGTAGGAGAAGACTCTTGAGAGTCCCTTGGACAGCAAGAAGATCCAACCAGTCCATTTTAAAGATCAATCCTGGGTGTTCATTGGAAGGAATGATGCTAAAGCTGAAACTCCAGTACTTTGGCCACCTCATGGGAAGAGTTGACTCATTGGAAAAGACTCTGATGCTGGGAGGGATTGAGGGCAGGAGGAAAAAGGGACAACAGAGGATGAGATAGCTGGGTGGCATCACTGACTCAATGGACATGAGTCTGTGTGAACTCCAGGAGTTGGTGATGGACAGGGAGGCCTGGCATGCTACAAATCATGGCGTCGCAAAGAGTTGGAGACGACTGAGTGACTGAACCGAACTGAACTGAAGGACTAATCTGAAAGCTGAGGATGAAACAAAACCAAGGAGTGAAGTTCTAAGCAGCATAAGAATATAGTGGATGCCAAACTTATATGTAGAGTACATCATGAGAAATGCTGGGCTGGAAGAAACACAAGCTGGAATTAAGATTGCCGGGAGAAATATCAATAACCTCAGATATACAGATGACACCACCCTTATGGCAGAAAGTGAAGAAGAACTAAAGAGCCTCTTGATGAAAGTGAAAGAGGAGAGTGAAAAAGGCTTAAAACAGCATTTAGAAAACTAAGATCATGGCATCCAGTCTCATCACTTTACGGCAAATTGATGGGGAAACAGTGGAAACAGTAGTGACTTTATTTTGGGGGGCTCCAAAATCACCGCAGATGGTGACTGCAGCCATGAAATTAAAAGATGCTTACTCCTTGGAAGGAAGTTATGACCAGCCTAGACAGCATATTAAAAAGCAGAGATGTTACTTTGCCAACAAAAGTCCATCTAGTCAAGACTATGGTTTTTCCAGTTGTCATAGTTGAATGTGAGAGTTGGAGTATAAAGAAAACTGAGCACTGAAGAGTTGATGCTTTTGAACTGTGATGTTGGAGAAGACTCTTGAGAGTCCCTTGAACTGCAACAAGATCCAACCAGTACATCCTAAAGGAAATTAGTCCTGAAAATTCATTGGAAGGACTGATGTTGAAGCTGAAACTTCAATACTTTCGCCACTTGAGTGAAGAACTGACTCATTTGAAAAGACCCTGATGCTGGGAAAGATTGAAGGCAGGAGGAAAAGGGGACGACAGAGGATGAGATAGTTAGATGGCATCATTGACTCAATAGACATGAGTTTGAGTAAACTCTGGGAGTTGGTGATGGACAAGGAGGCCTGGCATGCTGTAGTCCATGGGATCGCAAAGAGTCAGACATGACTGAGTGACTGAACTGAACTGAAGGAGAATATGGCTGAGAATACGGTGAAAGAGTCCAGGACTTCCAAGTTATGTGGCACAAGGAGGTTGATGTTTTTGGTCTGCACTGCATGCTGCTTTGGTAGATACAGCTTGAATTAGGAAAATGATGGGTAATTTTTAGGAGAATTTAGGAATTCCATTTTTAAAATGTGTATGCTGTGGAAGTTTCCTAGCTGTGGAAGAAGAGTGGATGTTTTTGCTGGTTGGATTCATTGCAAAGCTGCTCTTTTCCCCAATTTACATAAACACCATGTTGAAGTACTTACAGATTAAAAGCATTTCCTAAAAGCACTTGGAACGCTTCACAGTTTTCGTTCTTTAATTCTTATATATAGGTACACTTAAAAATATGGGAAATTACTCTACCACGCAGAAGTGAAGAAAGCCTAAGAAAGATAGGAAGCTTTTTGTGTTGATTTTAAGATCATTTGTAGATAATTGCTTGGATATTTCAGACAAAGTTTTCTCAGTTGAGATAAGGCAAATGACCATTTGACAGCACAAAGCAAAAAAACAAAAAGCAGATTTGGGTGGGAACTTTGTTGCTTTGGAAGAGAAGCAGCTTCTTTTGAATAGTTAAGATTTCACATCTCACTCTTTGGCTGCATGTGTTTTACACTGAAGTTGGCAACTCTACAGAAAGGAAGCTTTTTGTCAGTTTAGTAGTTTTCTTTTTCTCCTTTTGAGCCTCTCTCACATTTTCAGATTTCCTTTAATTTTCTTTTTTCAAAGTGAAACTCTTTTTGAGCCTGATGAAAATACACATTTAACTAAAAAAAAAATGTGCTCTTTATTACTCTTATTTTCTTTAAAGTAACAATACCAAGCTCATTTTAGAAAATCTGAAATATACAGTAAAGTATATTATAAAAGAGCTATAATTCTACTACCCTGAGATAATGACTGTCCCTAATTTGATATTCTTTCCAGATATTTTCTGTGCTAATTGGTATTTTATGATAATGATTTCATGTTTTACACAGTAAATTTTAATCTAATCTTTATCTTTTTACATCAAAAATTAGACTCTCCAAGTTGGAAGTGTCATCATTAATTTAACTAATCCCCACTAGTAAATGTTTAGGTTGTTGCTGTATCTTCCTTATCACAAACAACTTTGGAATAAGCGTCTTTGTAGATAAATCAGTGTGCATATCCATGATGATTTCTTTATTATTAATACAGTTCTAGAATTGAAATGGCTTCCTGGATCTCAGAGTAATATGTTGGCATTTTACCTCTTTATTCTTAGCTTGCAATATATAGAAATATTGGTTCAGTTCAGCTTTTAAGTTGTCAAGGTTTAGGCTGATTGGTTCATAGACAAGTAAGTCAATATTGAGAGCAGATATCAAGGGCTGGATTTGGTAGTTATTGAAGGAAGCTGAGAGAGTGGGAGCCCAAGGGCAGTTGGTTAAGTGGAAACATAATGGTGGTTGAGGAGGGCCCATCTGACTGGACACTACGCTTCATATTGCACACAGATTCCTCTATATTTAAAGCTTGTAATAACAGCGCCTTTGTCCCCTACCCAGTAGCACCCTAACTCCAGCTGTGACAACCGAGAATGTTTCCAGATGTTGCCAGATGTCCCATGGGATGGATTGAGATTGGGCAAAATCATCCCTGTTTGAGAATCATCACTATTGTAGACTGTCTTGAAGACAACATTTCTCAGAGTTTAAACTGTGTGATTTCATAGCGTATGTTCTTTTCCCTTTGGCATTTCCTGAAAGCACTTGGAATTGCATCTTTCCCAAATAGTAACTGAAATCTTCCCTCGGGTCCTTGCTGGTACCAGACCTGATTTCTAACAATGCTTTGATAGCAAGTTTCCAGTCTCTGGAAGTTTTATGATCTCACTCTCAGCAAACAATTTCAGCTTCATTTGACTGAGAAGATTGAAGTCATTCAATGCTCCCTCATCTTTCCATTTGTTTCCCACTCTCCCCCACACCACTCCAGATAAAGTTAACTTCATTCAACCACTCCTCCTCTAGCTGTCTGAAGGAAAGGGATTTCCTTGGACAAGTGTAGTAGATAGAGCTAGGCTTTAGAATAAGAGAGCATGGGGTTTGAATCTAGACTCTTACACTTACTGCTGTGTGACCTTCAACAACTTACTTAGCCACAACTTACTTAGCCATTCTGAGCCCATTGTTCTTTGTACAGAAAATGAGGATTAAAAATAACACACATATTCACGACCAAGATAATCAGGATGGTGTGATCACTCACCTAGAGCCAAACATCCTGGAATGTGAAGTCAAGTGGGCCTTAGAAAGCATCACTATGAACAAAGCTAGTGGAGGTGATGGAATTCCAGTGGAGCTATTTCAAATACTAAAAGATGATGCTGTGAAAGTGCTACATTCAATATGCCAGCAAATTAGGAAAACTCAGCAGTGGCCACAAGACTGAAAAAGGTCAGTTTTCATACCAATCCCAAAGAAAGGCAATGCTAAAGAATGCTCAAACTACCGCACAATTGCACTCATCTCACATGCTAGTAAAGTAATGCTCAAAATTCTCCAAGCCAGGCTTCAGCAATACATGAACCATGAACTTCCTGATGTTTAGGCTGGTTTTAGAAAAGGCAGAGGAACCAGAGATCAAATTGCCAACATCCGCTAGATCATGGAAAAAGCAAGAGAGTTCCAGAAAAACATCTATTTCTGCTTTATTGACTATGCCAAAGCCTTTGACTGTGTGGATCACAATAAACTGTGGAAAATTCTGAAAGAGATANCTCAAAAATGAAAGAATGATCTCTGTTCATTTCCAAGGCAAACCATTTAATATCACAGAAATCCAAGCCTTTGCCACAATCAGAAATGCTGAAGAAGCTGAAGTAGAACGGTTCTATGAAGACCTACAAGACATTTTAGAACTAATATCACAAAATATATACCCTTTTCATTATAGGGCACTGGAATGCAAAAGTACAAAGTCAAGAAACAGTTGGAATAACAGGCAAATTTGGACTTTGAGTACTGAATGAAGCAGGGCAAAGGCTAATAGAGTTTTGCCAAGAAAATGCATTGGTCATAGCAAACACCCTCTTCCAACAACACAAGAGAAGACTCTACACATGGACATCACTAGATGGTCAAGACTGAAATCAGATTAATTCTATCTTTGCAGCCAAAGATGGACAACTCTATACAGTCAACAAAAATAAGACAGGGGGCTGACTGTGGCTCAGATCATAAACTCCTTCTTGACAAATTCAGATTTAAATTGAAGAAATTAGGGAAAACCACTAGGCAGTTCAAGTACGACCTAAGTCAAATCCCTTATCATTATACAGTGAAATATAGATTTAAGAGACTATATCTGATAGATTTAAGGGACTACATCTGATAGACAAAGCACCTGATGAACAGTGGACAGAGATTCATGACATTGTACAGGAGACAGAAACTAAGACCTTCCCCCTAGAAATGAAATGCAAAAAAGCAAAATGGCTGTCGGAGAAGGCCTTACAAATAGCTGTGGGGGGGGGGGGAGAAGAAGAAGTAAAAAGCAAAGAAGAAAAGTAAAGATATATGTATTTGAATTCAGAGATCCAAAGGAATAGCAAACAGAGCTAAGAAAGCCTTCCTCAGTGATCAACTCAAAGAAATAGAAGAAAACAACAGAATGGTAAAGACTAGAGTTCTCTTCAAGAAAATTAGAGAGGCAAAGGAAATATTTAATGCAAAGATGGATTCAATAAAGAACAGAAAAGACATGGATCAAGCAGAATCATGGGATATTTTGAAGAGGTTTAAGAATACACAAGAAAATTGTACAAAAAAAAGATTGAAGATCCAGATAATCAGGATGGTGCAATCACTCACCTACAGCCGAATGCCCTGCAATGTTAAGGCAGTTCAGTTCAGTTCAGTCACTCTGTCGTGTCTAACTCTTTGTGACCCCAACAATTGCAGCACGCCAGGTCTCTGAATGATGGTAAAGCTGAAGCTCCAGTTCTTTGGCCACCTCATGCGAAGAGTTGACTCATTGGAAAAGACTCTGATGCTGGGAGGGATTGGGGGCAGGAGGAGAAGGGGATGACAGAGGATGAGATGGCTGGATGGCATCATGGTCTTGATGAACGTGAGTCTGAGTGAACTCCGGGAGTTGGTGATGGACAGGGAGGCCTGGCATGCTGCAATTCATGGGGTTGCAAAGAGTCGGACACGACTGAGCAACTGGACTGAACTGAACTGAACTGAAGGGTAGAGCAAGGGCTTCCCTCATAGCTCACTTGGTAAAGAATCTGCCTGCAATGCAGGAGACCCCGATTTGATTCCTGGGTTGGGAAGATCCGTCGGAGAAGGGATAGACTACCCACTCCGGTATATTTGGGCTTCCCTTGTGACTCAGCTGGTAAAGAATCCACTGCAATGTGGAATACCTGGGTTTGATCCCTGAGTTGGGAATATCCCTGGAGAAGGGAAAGGCTAACCACTCCAGTATTCTGACCTGGAGAATTCCATGGGCTGTATAGTCCATAGGATCGTCAAGAGTCAGACATGACTGAATGACTTTCACTTTCAGGGTAGAGCAAGGAGATATTCAAAATATTTCGTCATGTTTTTGAGCACCAAATCAGCGTGAATGTTAGAAATATGCAATTTGTTTAGTTGTAGTCCGGTGTTCCCACTGAATAAGCATTCAATAATGGAAGCTACTATTACACTCACACTCTTTTGTGAATGTACTACTACACTCTTTTGGGCCCCTATTAGGGACAAAAATATCTTTTTTTTCCCCATAGTTTCCTTTTCTTTATACAGATCCTTTGCTATTAATATTGCCAGGTTAAATATTAGACACCTGGTTAAATTTGAATTTCAGATAAGCAATGAGTCTTTTAGAGTATGTTTCAAATAAGTCATGGGATATGAAGTTAAATGACACCTTGTTCATCTGAAATTCAGAGTCAGCTGGGCATCCTGCCTTTTTGTTTGCACAGTCTGGCAACCCTATTTATTGTGTCTCACTCCAAATTGTACTGTCCTGACCTAAATATTGTGTCCACCTTCCTCACCATGAAGTTGAAATTCTCTATTCTCAGCACAGTGCTTGGCACACAGTAGGTGCTCAAGAAATGTTTGCTCTATTTTCTTTTATTTGAAGAAAGTTAGAGATTACAAAATGAGAAGCAAATGCAGGTAAAGCAACATAAATAAGGACAATCTGAGCACTCTGTTTTCCTTAGACAATAGTGCAGGTCTCCTGATGGATTGAGACCTGTGTGCATCAGTTGGTTCCAGTGGGATGACCATGTGAGTCTGATTTATCCCATATGCTGAAAAGGAACAAACTTCATATTTAGAGAAGCTGAGATGTAACATTATGGGCATCCTCTGGAAGGGCCAGGTGATGGCAGGCGCTGTGCTACTGTAACTACAGAGTGCATTGCCTTTCTGTTTGGCAAGACAATTAGGCCATTCCTTAATAAGTCTTTCTAGGAGCCACAGTCCCAAGCCCTCACTTTCCCACAGTGCTCAGGGCTCTCTTTTTGAGGCTGTTAGCACCAATGAGGTGGGATGAAATATGGTCCTGGACTACGTGGGATCAGAACCTCAGTGCCTGAGATGTAAAGTCCCAAATTCTAGCTTGGCATTTCAGGCAATAGCTGCTGCTGGTGTCCCAGGCCCCCTCCTGATTCCCTGCACACCAGCCACACCAGGGGCATCCAGTGTTCTTGCAAAGCCTTGTTCTCTCAGACTTCATGAACTCACTTCTGCCTTTGCTTCTTCCTGAGATGTTTTGCCCTTTACTTGCTTCTAGACAGATATTAAGCCTCCTTACAAGTCACACTTTAGAAGTTTCCAGTGCTTTATGAAGCCTGTCCCAGCTTCTTACCATCCTTTCAAAATTCTAGCACATTTCTACCTTTGCTTCTGCCCAAAGGGAAAAAAGTCTGTCTTTTGGGCTACAAATGAGTCAGTGATCCTTATGTGTTAGAAAATGCATTCAGCCATGAATTATAGAAACTTGCCCCAAATGGCTGAAACCAATTGGGAGTTTTATTTTTTTCCTTAAATGTTTGGAGGTTGGCATTTCAGAGCGGATATGGTGGTCCAGCCAGAGAGTAGGCTATTTCTGTTTTTCTGAGGAGCTCTCCTTGACATTGTATCCTGACCCAGGGAATGTTTATTTCTGAGAGATCTTCAAGGGCAGGGGCTACATCATTAATTCATCTGACATTTAAAAAATTGTTCATATCCTTGTGACTATGCAATAAATACTCATCAAATGAATGATAAATAAATGATTCATTAATGAGGTAATTTCTCCTTTGGAGAGAGAAAAATGCATATTTGACTATAACAAACACAACCTCAGAGCCATGATATATAGAATTTTAAGAACATTCAGTTCCTTATTTGCTTCAGATATCATGCTTTGGTTTATCTGGGCAAATATCCATTTGTCAAGGTCTTAGTGCCTGATCTCAAAAATTGAATTTAGGATATAGGCAGTCTCCAAATTTGAATGTATTTTTGAGTGTGTTTTTAAAAACACATGTCATAAAGTGGTATTTGCTTCTTATGCAAACAATGTTATAATTGACATACTTTCAACCAAGGATTTGTCAACAAATACATCACAGAAATGATGGTTAGCATTCATTAAAACACACAGCAATAATTTAAAAGTGCAAAATTATGCCTTATGTCCTAGAAAATGAACATATACTTACAGTAAATATTTATGAAACAAGAGTCCAAGTGTACTATAAATTGTGTATACTACACATAAAATGCAACTCTATTGTGCTATAAATAGGGCTTAAAATTAACATCTTAGCCATAATAATGCTTGGAAGCTTTGGACTGGATCCCGTTGATCTTATAACCTTAGGGCTCACCACAATCTCTATCACATTGAAGATATCCAACAAATGCTAGTGAATTTAATTAAATGGAATCTATGTAGAGCTCATAAAGCACTCTCACATCCATTGTTTTCTTACTGTCAATAATGCCCTGTGTGTTTAGTAGCACAGAGAGTATCCCATTTATAGGTAAACTGAGGCTCATAAGCAGTTGGGTGATTTGTTTTCTCCAGGTCAGAAAGTTAAGTTGCAGTGTCAAATGTCTACCCAGTTTTTCAGCTAAGTTTGATGTTTTGATGTTGGCATCATTTATGACTCACATGACTCAGGTCTGCAGAGAGAAGCTTGAAAATCCATATCCTTTTTCTCTCAATAAATTTTCTTGAAGTGGAATAGTAGAAGCATTCAAAACCATTTTATTTATCTTAGTTCTATTACCTTAGTTTTATTTATCATAATATAAAACAATATAAGAGAGGAATAAATTTGCTGTTGATGAGTATGATGGAAATGGTGTTTTTCTCCCTGCATGATAGTTTTGACAGGGAAGTCTGACCTAAAATGTATCCCCAGTTCTTCTCCTATACTAGTTATTTTTATTAAGAACCACAGTTTGCTATTAAGACAAAAGGCAACAAGTAACACTAAGCATTGACTTCAGTCTGCTTGGCCTTTCTGTATGGGACTTAAAGTGCTTCCCATTCATGGAAAACTAAACACAAAAATTACTACTGTTTATAGGTAAACTGAGGCTCATAAGCAGTTGGGTGATTTGTTTTCTCCAGGTCAGAAAGTTAAGTTGCAGTGTCAAATGTCTACCCAGTTTTTCAGCTAAGTTTGATGTTTTGATGTTGGCATCATTTATGACTCACATGACTCAGGTCTGCAGAGAGAAGCTTGAAAATCCATATCCTTTTTCTCTCAATAAATTTTCTTGAAGTGGAATAGTAGAAGCATTCAAAACCATTTTATTTATCTTAGTTCTATTACCTTAGTTTTATTTATCATAATATAAAACAATATAAGAGAGGAATAAATTTGCTGTTGATGAGTATGATGGAAATGGTGTTTTTCTCCCTGCATGATAGTTTTGACAGGGAAGTCTGACCTAAAATGTATCCCCAGTTCTTCTCCTATACTAGTTATTTTTATTAAGAACCACAGTTTGCTATTAAGACAAAAGGCAACAAGTAACACTAAGCATTGACTTCAGTCTGCTTGGCCTTTCTGTATGGGACTTAAAGTGCTTCCCATTCATGGAAAACTAAACACAAAAATTACTACTGAAATAATTTATAATTTTATATGGTACTCTCAATGCATCTATCAAGGATTGCTGAAACAGGAAGAGAATGGTATGCCAAGAGAGTGTCCTCTACTGGACAGTGGGTGTGTTGCAGTGTTCAAAATCCTGTTTTGTTTTGTTTTGTTTTGTTTTGTTTTGTTTTGACATCAGACTATGCATTCCATTCTCTTGGTTTCTTACTGCAAAAGTAAGAAACCAAGAGAATGGAATGTGTGGTATGGTTTTCTTGTCTGAAAAATGGGGATGAGAAAAGTACTTACTTCGTATGATTGTTGTGAAAGCTAAATGCATAAAAATATGTAAAGAATTGATAACAATGTTTGGCAGGAAGCAAGCATTTAATAAATGGTAGCAAGTACTGTTATTCTTTTATATTTTGAATAATGGTGGGAACTTCTCATTGTCTGCCTAAATAAAATACACTGAGGGGAAGGAAACCAAATAATGACACTTATTATGGATATTAGTAAAACACAAATTAATGGTATCTGCCTATAAATTAAATGCCTATCACACACCATAAAACGCTAATGCTTCTGTTTACAGGAATTCTGAAACTCACAATTGGAGTCAAAGCTATGCTCCCTACCAGATTGTAAACTGTAAGAAGAGGAGACCCTCTCTATTTCAGTTACATCTGTTCTTCAGACACTTGACACATTGGAAGTGCTGAACAAATACTTTTGCAATGAGTGAGTAAATAAATAGATAAAAGAATTAATAACATTTCCAGAAGTGTGGCTTGTGACTCAGTTACACTGTAAGTAACCAATGCATTAAGTAGCCCCTGTAGGTGTTGGGCATCTTGAGATTTCTATGGAATGTATTAACTTGACATGTTGATGTACTCTCACGAAATATAGTTTATTTGAGTTTATAAAGATATGAATGTGCTATAAATTTTGTTAGTGCTTATGGCTAGTCTCCCATTTATTGCATCCCCAGTTTCTCCATATCACCTCTGCTCTTTTAATTACATAAATCTTAATGGAAAAAAGAGGGTATCATTTGATGCATTTAAAATTTCCATTGGGCCTCCCTGGTGGCTCAGCTGGTAAAGAATCCACCTGCAATTCAGGATACCTGGGTTCAGTCACTGGGTTGGGAAGATCCCCTGGAGAATGGAATGGCTATCTACTCCAGTGGATAAAATTTCATGGACTAGAGAATTTCATGGACTCTGTAATCCATGGGGTCTCAAAGAGTCAGACACGACTGCGTGACTTTCATTTTCACTTTCATGAAGGAAATGACTTCCATAACTGTTCAGTAGGGACTATATATTAGAGGATCTATCTGAATGTGATCTCTGCAAAGTGTGATGACTTTTCTGAATAGACAGGCTTCTTATTTTATGTTCTGTCATGGTCTTGAAGATTTTGCTGCTGATCAACCATAATAATTTACAAGTAACTTAAGGTATAGTGTATCGGGATCATTTTGTGTGGTGCCCTTCTCTTTGGTTTACTGACTTTAGAGGAGATTAAAGAAATGTTTATTCCCTTCCCGAGGGCTTGGTAAAGCTTGGGAAGTACTTTCGTGATCTAGGGATTTTGAAACTTCTGTTAGAATATTGATACAGAGATGAGAACAAGTATATATTAGTTGAATCACATGTTGAAATGTATAATTCTGTTCGTGTTGGCAGAGTCTGTGAACATTGGGTGCTCTTGGGCCTTCAAGTCTCATTTGCTTATTGGTTGTTGGGAAGTTGATGTTTTGCCACGTAAATAGTGTTAGCAGATGAGATTGAGAAAACCAATACTTCCCTCTTCACAACCTGCCCTGCCCCCACAACCTGTGTGTTGTAACCATTTTTTCTGTGAAAAATCTCATTCCAAATTCCAGCTCCTCTTTGTGCCTAATTCTGTGCTTAAAAGGAAGAACATACTTATTCAGTGTTAAAAGACCACGGTAGGTCAAGAAGAGCTCTCTGGAGCAGCCCTAGACCTGGGACTGCCATCTGCTTCTGACTTTTTCTTTATGGCCTCAACTGCCACAGGAAATAATTACATGCATTAGCATCAGTAGCAGGAGAAGAACAGGCAAGAAGAAGCCCCTAAACCCTAAGAATCTGTGAATTGAAGGTAGAAATAAAACACTGATACTCTTAAGAAACCTGTATGCAGGTCAGGAGGCAACAGAACTGGATATGGAACCACAGACTGGTTTCAAATCAGAAAAGGAGTACATCAAGGCTGTCTATTGTCACCCTGCTTATTCAACTTCTATGCAGAGTACATCATGAGAAACGCTGGGCTGGAGGAAGCACAAGCTGGAATCAAGATTGCCGGGAGAAATATCAATAACCTCAGATATGCAAATGACACCACCCTTATGGCAGAAAGTGAAGAAGAACTAAAGAGCCTCTTGATGAAAGTGAAAGAGGAGAGTGGAAAAGTTGGCTTAAAGCTCAACTTCAGAAAATGAAGATCATGGCATCCAGTCCCATCACTTCATGGCAAATAGATGGGGAAACAGTGGAAACAGTTGCTGACTTTATTTTTCTGGGCTCCAAAATCACTGCAGATGGTGACTGCAGACATGAAATTAAAAGACACTCCTTGGAAGGAAAGTTATGACCAACCTAGATAGCATATTCAAAAGCAGAGACATTACTTTGCCAAGAAAGGTCTGTTTAGTCAAGGCTATGTTTTTTCCAGTAGTCATGTATGGATGTGAGAGTTGGACTATAAAGAAAGCTGAGTGCCGAAGAACTGATGCTTTTGAACTGTGGTGTTGGAGAAGACTCTTGAGAGTCCCTTGAGCTGCAAGGAGATCCAACCAGTCCATCCTAAAGGAGATCAGTCCTACATGTTCTTTGGAAGGACTGATGCTGAAGCTGAAACTCCAATACTTTGGCCACTTCATGCGAAGAGCTGACTCATTTGAAAAGACCCTGATGCTGGGAAAGATTGAGGGCATGAGGAGAAGGGGATGACAGAGGATGAGATGGTTGGATGGCATCACCAA
Organism: Aepyceros melampus; assembly: GCA_006408695.1. Classification (NCBI taxonomy): domain Eukaryota; kingdom Metazoa; phylum Chordata; class Mammalia; order Artiodactyla; family Bovidae; genus Aepyceros; species Aepyceros melampus. The sequence continues at coordinate 212,529 of SJXQ01006428.1, forward strand.
CTTGATGGACATGGGTTTGGGTGAACTCCGGGAGTTGGTGATGGACTGGGAGGCCTGGCATGCTACGGTTCATGGGGTCACAAAGAGTCGGACATGACTGAGTGCCTGAACTGAACTGAATACTTGATAATGGAATAAAATACTTAGTAACAGAAGCCATTCTTCATGGATTTCTCATTATGTGTCAGGAATGGTGCAGAAGACCTTAATGATACACTGTATCACCTTAATTCTTGGAAGTCTCCTTTGTCTCCTTTGATGAGTGAGGCGTGAGCATAAGTAGCTTGTCCACAATCACAGAGCTAAGCATGCCCAAATGTTTTGGCTCCTGGTTTCATTTCTTTTTTCTCTCCTGGCCCAGCCCACAAAACTATTCTGCCTGGTGACAGGTATATGCCTGCAGAAGAGGCCAGATACAGTGCTGCTGAGTTGAGGCTTGTCAAATTCAGTGAGGGAAAGAGAATTAAAAGCCTCCTGTCTGTGGGTGAAGGTCACACTAACCTCACCCACTTCTGCAAAAGCAGATATGTGGGAGCCTGTGACCCCCGTGTCTAGTCCTAATTGTTTCTATATTTAGGGAAGAAAGAATATACTTAAGTATAGCCTTTGAACCCAATGTAAGCAGAGTGTTGTGAGGGTTTATATTTGTTTGTTTTGCTTGTTTGGTGTTTTAGATAACCTCTTTTGTGACTATATATCTTGCTGAAAACAGCAATATATCAGCAAAAAGATCAATTAAAATACAAGGGGAAAAAAAAATCTAAACCAGCACTCACCCACGGGAACACAGCCTTAGATTTCTACACTTAAGCCTGCCTTAAGCCACCCTTGCTGGCTGGAGAAAGTGACATTTACACAGAAATGCCCGGCAGAAAAAAGAAACAAGAGTTGAAACAGAGCCACCATAAACATTGCGGTTCATAAACCTGAAAACAGGAAGGGTGACCTTTCCAAAGGCTAGAAATGTACTTTACAGCCTCTAAAATTCAAACCATTTTTGGTGTCAAAATGCCCTCAAGCTCTAAGTTGCTGTTTTCATAAACGTGGCTGAGTTGAAAACTGTTGCAGCTGAAACTTCAGGTTTTCAAATGAAACCAGCACAAGATCTGGGCAGGGAGATTTTTCCCTGGAGGTGGTATGGACTCGCCAGTGGACCTTTCTGAAATCCTTTGTCACTGTTTTTTTTTTCTTTTCGCTGTTGACAGATGGGAAACTGTAGAAATTAACAGCCAACCCTTTCAACATTTGTTCTCTGAAGGGCTCACCTCAATGCCATTCCTTGGCCAACTAAACCTTTCTGAAGTACCACTTTGTTCAAGAGATGATAGACCAGCAACAACTCAGTAGTGCTTGGGTTTCCCAAGGTTTGGGTGCAAACTTGGTGTGTCAAGAGAACTAGGAAAGTTGAATGGCTCAACAAGAAGACTTGGAGAAGTGAGGGGTGTCTTCAGTGGCAGGAAGGGTTCTTATAAGGAAGAGAGGTGTAGTGACACTTGATTTCCATTCTAATGTACTCAGATCCCTTTCCCATTCCTGTGATCTCCTTCCCTGGCTTTGTGTGCTTTGTGCTTTCTTCTAATCTTCCTTCAGAGGACTTCTCATGCTACTGAGCTACTTTGCCCACAGATGCATAGAGAAGTACAGAGGGTTTATATTAATAGCTCCAGGGAGACCCTTTGTTCAGTGACTGAGCCATGGCAGAATTTTGCTGTAAGAGCCTCAGCTTCCTTGCCACAAATAGAGATAAATTTGGGAGATATAACTTATGCTTTAGGGTGCTCCTCTGAAGGGTCAGGTTGAAGCTACCCTCCAAGAGACTTTGCCTGATGCTGTTCCTTCCTTGGTTTCTTCCCTTTTTCTGTGTTTCTCTCCCAACTCCCTGACAAGTTCTTCTGGGAGCACTTGCATCATAAATCACTGGCACAAAAATCCTTACTCAAGGTCTGCTTCTGGGTGAGACTTACTCTGTTGGTTCTGGAAAACAAGATTAGGACTAGTGGATAGTACAGAGAAGCAGGCTTTGAATCAATGCAAGGAGAAATGTTTTACAAATTGAATTTCTCAAATATTATTTGTGAGAAACTACCTAAAAATATTTAAATACAGACTGGATGAATAATTGCTGGCACTGTACTCTGTGAGTTCAGGCACTAAGTATAAAGTTGCTTTTAAGCTTCCAGACTAGTACCTTACCGCTGGAATAACATAGTATGTGAATGAACCTTAAAGTTTCACAGGTTAGCACCACATTTGAACAGTATTCAAATTATTCAAGTTTTAATAAGACTGTCTCATTATGTCAAGCAGGAAATGTAGGTAAATGGGCAGTACAGTCCAATGGGGACAATTACTGTAGGTGACAGCATAACTCCAAGTAAGCTCCAAGTTAAAAATTTGTGAGATGTAAGATGAGAAGAACCTCACCTTACAAGAATGTGAAAGACTGATTAAAACAGGAAATATGCGCAAAAAAAAAAAAAAAAAAAAGAAGGCAGAGAGCTGCCTGATGACGAATGAATGGTGAATGGTCCACAATCACAGAGAAGGATACCTAGTAATTGTTTAGACATCACAAGAGTCTGGTGGATTGAGGCAATGATTGGGTTCAATTTTGTTGACTTGCTTAGTGGTGTTTTATGTACTTTAATTTTCTAGGATGAAAATTCTAGTGTTTAAAATCCCACTGACACACAAAAAATCAACAGCTGTTTTTCAATATCATACCTTCCTCCTCAGCCTCCAATGGCTCCCCTCTCCTTAGAGGATGAAAGCTTCTATTTTTGTATCTGGGCAGATACAGACTCTTACTCAGCCCTGGGAATGGGTTTTCTGATATCAGAGACAGAATTTTGGTTTTGTGTGGACCTAGAGAGAGGAAGAGGGAGAAGGCAATGGCATCCCACTCTAGTACTCTTGCCTGGAAAATCCCATGGATGGAGAAGCCTGGTAGGCTGCAGTCCATGGGGTCGCTAAGAGTCGGACACGACTGAGTGTCTTCACTTTTGACTTTTCAGTTTCATGCATTGGAGAAGGAAATGGCAACCACTCCAGTATTCTTGCCTGGAGAATCCCAGGGACGGGGGAGCCTGGTGGGCTGCCATCTATGGGGTCGCATGGAGTCGGACACAACTGAAGTGACTTAGCAGCAGCAGCAGCAGCAGAGAGAGAAAGAATGGGACCTCCTATTGGGTGTAGTTCAAATGTGATGAAGAAGTAGATTAGGAGAGGGTGGAGTGCAGGTCAGAGACTGTATCAAGAAAAAGAAAAGCAAAAAAAATCATGAAAATCCAAATTAACAAAAAACAAAACAATACAAAACCATAGAGCTAAAATGTTGAAAAAGAACAGTACAATTGCACTAAGGAGAAACAATAGACATGGGCTTGAAATATCTTACAAAACAGAGTTGGAGAAAGTTCTGCCAAATGGCACCTTCCCAGAAGTACAGGGTGGTTGGGAACTCTGATACCTCCACCTCCTGGCCTCAGATCTAACCACATAAAATTTAAACTTACTTCTAATTACTCTGTACTCTCTAGTTTCTCTGCTTTACTCCAAATCACTTATTCATTGATTTTACTCATGTAATTATCCCCATCTCAGCCAAACCAAATCCTATCCATCCCTAAGGACCAAGCTTTGGACTCTTTCTCCACTATGGATTTTTCCACAATTTTTCCAGCCTGTAGAACTCTTTAATATCTGTTGACACCAAAGCACATTACTCATACCAGCTATTTGGGTCTTGTCATGAAGTGCTTTCTGAAAAATTTTCTCTTGTTCTGGTTTATGAGGCCTTGCTTATTGAGTATTTGTTTGCTTCTCTCTTGCATGATATGTTCAATTACTTATGCCTTGACTTTGCAAATTGATCTCAGTCAAGACAGTCATTTACCATATACACAAATTACATCCAGTTGGGTTGTAAGATTTACAAAGGAGAAAATAAATGCTGCATGTTGAGAGTTCAGGAAAAATTGCTGAGGACAGGTGTGGGTTAGGAAGTCTTGATGGAAGTGGGGCAAATGAACTCAGCAGCTGAAGGATGTAAATTTCAGAGTCAAAATCTTTCAGCATACATGTGTAGCCTCTGTAGAAGAAAAACCAACAGTATTAATGACAGCAATAATTGGTAGTGTTTATTGAACACTGTGCTAAGTACTTTATGTTATCTCATTTAATCCTTCAACAATTAAAATTTTGTGGTAGGTACTATCATTCTCATTTTAAAGTTGAGGAAATTGAGACTTAAAGATGATAATTGATTTGCCCAAAGTCACTTACCCTATTAAGTATGAGTGACCAGATGCCAAAGTTATTTTAATTATGCTGTACTTTGTCCCAGTAATAGTGGATTTGTGTATGAGATTAGCATTTTCAAAGGAATGTGAAAATTGATTTCTTAAGCTTTACTTGCCATATTAGGAAGATTCGGAGCTATAAGACCAGGATAGAGCAGAGAGTAAAATTTATGCTGTAACTGTGCAGTTTTGTTTCTAATTTTCACATTGTGTTCAGCCACTTTGCATTCCCTCAGAACATCCACATGGGAGACTCTTTAGCGTATCATTTACCACTTGTCCTTGGGCTTCTCTGATTACAAATAGTGACTTGGAATAGTGGAAAAGAAGCTGGAGATAGTCCTGCTCCTACCCCCGAGAATCATGGGCAACTGAGATTAGAGATCAAGGTGACTCCTGCTTTATCAGAACTACTTAATTATGTAAAATAACATAGAACTATACCAAATAATAAATTATTGATAATTATTAATTAAAATTTGAGAAATACAAGCATTTATTATATTATTAGCATACTGTTTCATATTCTATAAAATTATGTATATATTCAATTATGAGCTCAGTCAGTAAAGAATCTGCCCACAATGCAGGAGACCTGGGTTCTATTCCTGGGTTGGGAAGATTCCCTGGAGAAGGAAATGGCAGCCCATTCCAGTATTATTGCCTGGAGAATCCCATGGACAGAGGAGCCTGGCAGGTTACATACAATCTATGAGGTCACAAGAGTCAGACATGACTGAGTGACTAAGCACACACATTAAATTATGGTATTTGTTACAGAGTCTATTTTTTTTTCAGAGTCTATTTTTTTACCTTAAAAAAAGCAAGACTGAGAACAACAACAAAAAAAATAATACTTTTTGCCCTTACCATCATGGCATAAAGGAGGGAAAATTTCAACACTAATAAAATACAGAGAACGTAATTTCAGAATGAAAGTGAGCCATTTAGTTTCTGAAAACCTCACTTGATTCTCTTTATTTTCTGTTTCTTTTCCTTCAAGGAAAGTGTGGCGAGAACTTTGTCATAACCTGTACTTGTCTACTCCCTGGTGTTTGGGCTTTGAAGTGAAAGTGTGTCAGTCACTCAGTCATGTTCAACTCTCTGCGACCCCTGGAACTTTGGCTGACTAGACTCCTCTGTCCATGAGGTCCTCCAGGTGAGAATACTAGAGTGGATTGCCATGCCCTCTTCCAGGGGATCTTCCCGGCCCAGGGACTGAACCCGGGTCTCCTGTATGCAAGCAGATTCTTTACCATATGAGCCACTGGAGAAGCCCTACTCAAGGGTATAACACCAAATAATTTGAGATTTCTGCCTCAGTTCTCTACCATCTCTCAAGTCTGGGGCAGTAATCACAAATGAAAAAGTCTATGTACAAGTATGACCAAGACAACGAGAACATGTAGAAATGTAGTGAATCCATGCACTCAGGGGCCTAGGGATGGGCTGAAAGAAGCATAACAGTAGGGTCAGCTCTGTTGTCGTCTCTCACACCACCAAGTTAGTACACTAACTTTTCGCAAGATTGCATCTCCCAACTATAATGTGATCTTTCTAATTGTTCTGAAAAGCCAACCATGACTAGGGTAGCAGATTTTGCTCAGCTGGGGATTCTCTATTGTGAACTTTTTACCTTGTTGTCCACCACAGCTTGGGTTTGGCAATTATCAGAAAGCATGGCATGAAGCCTTTTCCCAGTGACTCCCTGGGAAAATGGGGCTTTGTAATGGACAAAGCAGGAAATCTGGTGATGGCTCTGAAATCTGTGGAGATTCATTGTTGTGAGCTAGTGGTGTCAAGTTTGATTCTGTTGCCATGGTGTTTGGCTACTTGGATTGTTTGTTTTAGCTTTTGTAAATGTGCCCAGATATGGAATGTGCATTCAGTCAGCTGAAAGGAGGCTGAAGAAGCAGGGTGAAAGAAGAAATAATTACACTATGGTTTGGGAATGAGTCAGAATCCCAAGGTATTGTTTATTACTTGGGTTCATATAAATGTGCTCCTCAGCTTCCTTTTCAGAAATGAGTATCTGCCTTCATTTCATGGCAATCAATATTTGCAGCCCTGATCCTTGCAATCAAACATGAAACTCAGATTAACATTCAAGCTAACAATATTTAAACAGGAAATTTGAACTTGATCTGTGGATTACAGTCTTTACCCTTCAAACAAGACAAGGTTTACACAATCAGGCTTCGTAATATTTTTTGCCAGTGTCTGACATTTTCCCCTGGTTTTGGCCTTTCTATTTTCAGTGTGATGTTCTGAGCAAAAACTATTAACACATAAGCAACTTTCCCACCATTTCTTCATCTAAACCTTGTGAAAGATGGCTTGTTTCTTCATTTTCTAATCAGAAACCCAATGGCTGTGTCTATGTGGATCTACTGAAATAAGTGAGGCTTCCCTGCACCTCTGTGAGCCCTGATTATTCCTAGTTGCTTAAAATTATATGTGCAGTGCTTCAGAATCCTGGCTGCTCAGTTTTCCTAAAATTTCAACGAACCAGGTGGACCAAATTATATGTCTTCGTATAGATGGCCAATGTAGATCTTAATTTGTTTATTCATTCATGTATGCATTTATTCTTTCATTCTTGCTTTCATACATTTTATAATACATATATTCATTTGTTCACTAGATATCCATTATGCATTCAACTGAGATTTAATGGTACTTATTTACCAGACCCTAAGGGCTGCCGTCTATGGGGTCGCATAGAGTCAGACACGACTGAAGTGACTTAGCAGCAGCAAGCAAAGAGGATACAGTGGGAGAATGAGAGATCAGTAAGACTTACCTTGAAGGAGCACACATTTTGTAACTGGAGGGAAGACTTATGTCCATCTAGTAATAGTGTGGTGTATGAAGTACCATAAAAGATAGGAGTGAAGTGTGTGTTAAGAGCTCTGAAAAAGCAATGGTTCATTTTGACTTGTGTGTTTGTGAAGACAGCTGGAAAAGGCTTCATGAACGGGATGGACCTCCAGCTACAACTTAAAGATGATTTAGTTTTGTCTGGGAGACAGACAAGTTGTAGGGGATTTTAGGTGACAGGAACAAGGAAGCAGAGATCATGGTTTCTAAGAAAAAAAATGATTCGGTGTAGAAATTTTCCAAGTTGGGATTCACTCATGTCCCTTTTAGTTTTCATTTAAATGATGCTTAGTAGCTGGCTCCGCTGCATACCGTATGACCCACTAGTTGCCTCAGCACATTCAAGCTGTGGAGAGAGAAGTGATCTACCCCTTTGTTGCTGTTGTTGTTGCTGTGCTCAGTTGCTCAGTCATGTATGACTCTGAGACCCTCGTGGACTGAGCAGGCCAGGCTTCTCTGTCCTTCACTACCTCACAGGGTTTGCTCAAGCTCATGTCCATTGAGCCAATGATGCCATCCAACCTTCTCATCCTCTGTCATCCACTTCTCCTCCTTCCCTCTATCTTTCCCAACATTGGGGTCTTTTCCAATGAGTAGGCTTTTTGCATCAGATGGCCAAAGTATTGGAACTTCAGCTTCAGCATCAGCATCAGTACTTCCAAAGAATATTCTGGGCTGATTTCCTTTAGGGTTAACTGGTTTGATCTCCTTGCAGTCCAAGGGACTCTCAAGAGTCTTCTCGAATACCACAGTTCAAAAGCATCAATTCTTCAGTGCTCAGCCTTCTTTATGGTCCAACTCTCACATCCAGAAATGACTACTGGAAAAATCATAGCTCTGACAATATGGGCCTTTGTTAGCAAAGTGATATCTCTAAATTTTAACACACTGTCTAGGTTTGTCATAGTTTTTCTTCCAAGGAGGAAGAGTTTTTTAATTTCATGACTACAGTCACCATCCACAGTGATTTTGGAGCCCCCCAAAATAAATTCTGTCACTGTTTCCATTGTTTCCCCATCTATTTGCCATGAAGTGATGGGACCAGATGCCATGATCTTTGTTTTTTGAATGTTGAGTTAAGCCACCTTTTTCACTCTCCTTTTCCACTTTCATCAAGAGGGTCTTAGTTGCTTTTCACTTTCTGCCATTTGGGTGGTGTTGTATATCTGAGGTTATTGATATTTTTCCCAGTAATCTTGATTCTAGCTTGGGCTTCATTCAGCCTGGCATTTTGCATGATGTATTCTGCATAGAAGTTAAATGAGGGTGACATTATACACCCTTGACGTACTCCTTTCCCAATTTGGAACCAGTCCATTGTTCCATGTCTGGTTCTAACTGCTGCTTCTTGACCTGCATACAGATTTCTCAGGAGGCAGGTCAGGTGGTCTGGTATTCCCATCGCTTTAAGAATTCTCGACAGTTTGTTGTGACCCACACAGTCAAAGGCTTTGACATAGTTATGAAGCAGGTGTTTTTCTGGAACTCTTTTCCTTTTTCTATGATCCTATGGATGTTGGTAATTTGATCTCTGATTCCTTTGCCTTTTCTAAATTCAGCTGGAACATCTGGAAGTTCTCGGTTCAAGTACTGTTGAATCCTAGCTTGGATAATTTTAAGCATTATTTTGCTAGCGTGTGAAATGAGTACAACTGTGTGGTAGTTTGAACATTCTTTGACATTTTGTTTCTTTGAGCTTGGAGTGAAAACTGATCTTTTTCAGTCCTCTGGCCATTGCTGAATTTTCCAAGTTCGCTGACATGTTGAGTGTGGCACTTTAACAGCATCATCTTTTAGGATTTGAAATGGTTCAGCTGAAATTCCATTATCTCCACTACCTTTGTTCATAGTAATGCTTTCCAAGGTCCACTTGACTTCACATTCCAGGATGTCAGACTCTCTCTAGGTGAGTGATCACACCATCGTAGTTATTTGAGTCATCAAGACCTTTTTTGTATAGTTCTTTTGTGTGTTCTTACCACCTTTTGTTAATCTCTTCTACTTCTGTTAGGTCCATACCATCTCTGTCCTTTTGTGCCCAGTTTTGCATGAAATGTTCCCTTGGTATCTTTAATTTTTTTAAAGAGATCTCTAGTCTTTCTCATTCTATTGTTTCCCTCTAATGTTTTTGTATTGTTCACTTAAGAAGGTTTTCTTGTCTTTCCTTCTCATTCTTTGGAATTCTTCATTCAGATGGGTTTATCTTTCCTTTTCTCCTTTGCCTTTTGTTTCTCTTCTTTTCTCAGCTATTTGTAAGACCTCCTCAGACAAGTTAATAATAGACACTGCAATTTTAGATTGCAGTAAATTAAAATTAGCTTTTACATAATATATTGCTGTAAATATTTAGCATTTGCATTGCTTCACAAATCAATGAATACTGATAACTCCTACCTAACACCAAATCCCAGATTATGTCCTTAGTCTCCATCCTAAATTAATTTCTAGACATTCCCCTTGGAAATATGCCATAGAAACCATGAATTTCAAAGCTACATAATGCATCTTCTATTTTCTGTCTTAAAGTCACAATTGGGAATACATGGCAGAAACATCAGAGTTACTCTGATAGAGCTGGAATAGATCTTCATTTATTTAATCATGCATGCATGCATTTCTTCTTTCATTCTTGTCCTGTTCTTTTGTTCTTGACCACCCATGCTGCCATTATAGCTATGTCTTCGCAATTTTGATTACATGTAATGCTGTGGTCTCTCTGCCTGTAGTCTCAGCCCACTCCCATCTACCATTCATGCTGTACTCTGTATGCAAATTTGGTGATGTCATTTTGTTCTTTAAAAGCCTTCAAGAACTCATAGTTGTGTGTAGTGGTAGATGATAATGAGTATCCAGAAAAGATAGCTAAAAGAAAAAAAGGAGTGAGGAAAGAAGGAAAAGTAGAGGGAGGGGACAGTTTTGTTCCATGATAAAATGAGTTAGGAACATAGTTCAATTTAAATAGATTTCTTTCCGTCAAGATTTCTCTCTCTTAACATCATGGACATGGAATAAGAGACTGGTTCCAAATAGGAAAAGGAGTACGTTAAGGCTGTATATTGTCACCTTGTTTGTTTAACTTATAGACAGAGTACATCATGAGAAACACTGGGCTGGAAGAAGCACAAGCTGGAATCAAGATTGCTGGGAAAAATATCAATCACCTCAGATATGCAGATGACACCACCCTTATGGCAGAAAGTGAACAAGAACTAAAAAGCCTCTTGAGGAAAGTGAAAGAGGAGAGTGAAAAAGTTGGCTTAAAGCTCAACATTCAGAAATGAAGATCATGGCATCTGGTCCCATCACTTCATGAGAAATAGATGGGTCCCATCACTTCTTGGGAAATAGATGGGGAAACAGTAGAAACAGTGTCAGACTTTATTTTTTTGGGCTTCAAAATCACTGCAGATGGTGACTGAAGCCATGAAATTAAAAGACGTTTACTCCTTGGAAGGAAAGTTATGACCAACCTAGAGAGTATATTCAAAAGCAGAGACATTACTTTGCAACAAAGGTCTGTCTAGTCAAGGCTATGGTTTTTCCAGTAGTCATGTATGGATGTCAGAGTTGGACTGTGAAGAAAGCTGAACACCAAAGAATTGATGCTTTTGAACTGTGGTGTTGGAGAAGACTCTTGAGAGTCCCTTGGACTGCAAGGAGATCCAACCAGTCAATCCTAGAGATCAACCCTGGGGTTTCTTTGGAGGGAATGATGCTGAAGGTAAAACTCCAGTACTTTGGCCACCTTATGCGAAGAGTTGACTCATGGAAAAGACTCTGATGCTCGGAGGGATTGGGGGCAGGAGGAGAAGGGGATGACAGAGGATGAGATGGCTGGATGGCATCACTGACTCGATGGACGTGAGTTTGAGTGAACTCCGGGAGTTGTTGATGGACAGGGAGGCCTGGCATGCTGCGATTCATGGGATCTCAAAGAATCAGACTGAGTGACTGAGTGACTGAAATGAACTGAACTGAAAATCTAGTACAGTTTTAATTTCCCAAATTGGGAATTATAACACTCACTACTTTCCACCTTATTTGACTACAATGACTGTGTCTGAGGAATGTCTGTTAATATCTCGTGGGTCACTAGTGTCTTGGAAAACCTTCCACACCACAATGTTTCCTTGTGAAGGAAATCAGAGTGCTTTTGTTTTGCCACAATCTGTGATTCTTTAAAGTTAATATTTTGGATTGCCAGTCAATTTGCTGATCCCCCAAACACTATCTGTTTCTTTGTAATCTCTTCAGTTTTCTTTCTTTTCTCCTGGGAAATAGACCTGAAGTACTTCCTCTGTGATTCCTTTGTGCTACCCTCAAAAAGGTTTCTCTCAGCTCCTTCTTTATTTGACCCATCTCTTGTCTGTACTTCTATGAGTAAACATGAAATAGCAGCAACATTTTGTTTATGAGCAATCATTTATTGTTTATCTTGTTTTCTCTCAAATTATTAATGCAATGCTTGTGATATTTTAGTGTGAACAATGGAAAATCTGTGGTAATCTTTTTCTGGATATTGCATGTTTCTTGAATATAGGAAATTCCCCAGGAACAAGGAACTTACAGTTGATGAATTTTTGTTGTTGTAGTTCAGTCACCAAGTCAGGCCTGACTGTTTGTGACCCCATGGACTGTAGCATGCCAAGCTTCCCTGTCCTTCACTATGTTCTGGAGTTTGCTCAAATTCATGTCCACTGAGTCAGTGGTGTTATCCTACCATGTCCTCCTCTGCCACCCTCTTCTCCTTTTACCTTTGGTCTTTTACAGCATCATTTCCATATTTTTAAACTGGTGCATTTTAAAAATATTTTAACCATTTTTAATGAAGTGTAGTTACAATGTTGTGTGAATTTCAGGTGCACAGCAAAGTGATTCAGTTAACACATCATTTATCTATCTGTATTCTTCTTCAGATTCTTTTCATTATAAGTAATTAGGTTCAGTTCAGTTCAGTGGCTCAGTCATGTCTGACTCTGCGACCCCATGGACTGCAGCACACCAGGCCTCCCTGTTCATCACCAACTCCCGAAGTTTACTCAAACCCACTTTCATTGAGTCAGTGATGCCATCCAGCCATCTCATCCTCTGTTGTCCCCTTCTCCTCCTGCCCCCAAATCCCTCTCAGTATCAGAGTTTTTTCAAATGAGTCAACTCTTTGCCTGAGCTGGCCAAAGTACTGGAGTTTCAGCTTTAGCATCATTCCTTCCAAAGAAATCCCAGGGCTCATCTCCTTCAGAATGGACTGGTTGGATCTCCTTGCAGTCCAACGGAATCTCAAGAGTCTTCTCCAACACCAAAATTCAAAAGCAACAATTCTTTGGCGCTCAGCTTTCTTCACAGTCCAACTCTCACATCATACATCACCACTGGAAAAACCATAGCCTTGACTAGACGGACCCTAGTCAGCAAAGTAATGTCTCTGCTTTTGTCTCTGCTATCTAGGTTGGTCATAACTTTCCTTCCAAGGAGTAAGCATCTTTTAATTTCATGGCTTCAGTCACGATCTGCAGTGATTTTGGAGCCCAAAAAAATAAAGTCTGACACTGTTGCACTGTTTCCCCATCTATTTCCCATGAAGTGATGGGACCAGATGCCATGATCTTTGTTTTCTGAATGTTGAGCTTTAAGCCAACTTTTTCACTCTCCTCCTTCACTTTCATCAAGAGGCTTTTTAGTTCTTGTTCACTTTCTGCCATAAGGGTGGTGTCATCTGCATATCTGAGGTTATTAATATTTCTCCTGGCAATCTTCATTCCAGCTTGTGCTTCTTCCAGCCCAGCGTTTCTCATGAGGTACTCTGCATATCAGTTAAATAAGCAGGGTGACAATATACAGCCTTGATGTACTCCTTTTCCTATTTGAAACCAGTCTGTTGTTCCATGTCCAGTTCTAGCTGTTGCTTCCTGACCTGCATACAGGTTTCTCAAGAGGCAGGTTAGGTGGTCTGGGATGCCCATCTCTTTCAGAATTTTCCACAGTTTATTGTGATCCACACAGTCAAAGGCTTTGGCATAGTCAATAAGTAATTTCCAGATATTAAGTGTAGTTCCCCTTACCATACATTAAGTCTTTGCTATTTATCTGTTTTATATATAGTAATGTGTATATGTTAATCCCAAACTCCTAGTTCATCAACCCACTATCCCCTTTGGTAACATAAATTATTTTTTATGTCTGTGAGTCTTTTCCTGTTTTGTAAATAAGTTCATTTGTATAATTTTTTTAAGATTTTACATATAAATTATATCCTCTGCTCTTTGTCTTTTGGTATCTTATTTACTTCTCTTATTATAATAATCTCTAGGTCCATCTGTATTGCTGGAAGTGGCATTATTTCATTCTTTTTATGGCTGAATAATATTCAGCCATCACACACACACACACACACACACACACACACACACATCTTCTTTATTCATTCATCAGTCAAAGGGCATTTGAGCTTTCCAAGTGGGTCAGTGGTAAAGAGTCTACCTGTAGTGAAGGAGACATGGGAGACACAGGTTCAGTCCCTGGGTCAGGAAGATCCCTTGGACGAGGAAATGGCAACCCACTCCAAATTCCCATGGCAGAGGAGCTTGGCAGCCTACAGTCTGGGGGATTGTAAAGCATTGGACACGATTGAGCAACTGAGCACAGACACACACACATAGCACATCTTTATTCATTCATCTGTCAATGGACATTTAGTTTGCTTTCAAGTCTTGGCTGTTACAAATCTTACTGCTATGGACATTGGGCTGCATGTATCTTTTTGAATTAGTAAACAATTGCATCTTCTAAACCAGATCATATTCTGCCCTGTGCATTTAAATTTAGTACAGAATCCCTTTGGGAGAAAGAGGCAAAGGTCTAGTTAAATTCACTAAGACCAATTCCAGAAAAGATAAGTTTCTGTATGGTTGAAACATTTGTAACTCTTAGACTCTCATTTTGTACCATTTACTCCAAAAATCAGAGCCAAACATACTTTAATCACAATCATTAAAGTGTCCTGGAGATGGTTGATATTGAAGATCTTCTTTTAAATAAAATAGGATCAGAGGCATTAAATATTATAACTATTGAATCTGAAATTTACCCTATCCCAAATCTTTTATTTCAAAGTTTAAAAATATGTATAAGTCATTAAAAAATCCTGAATCAGACTGTGCTCTTTAATTATTTAATTCTGACTTTTTGGAAACCTATAGATTGATCTAGGTCTTTGAATTTGAAATTGAAGTCCAAATTCAAGTCTCATCTTAGAAGGAATCAAGTGAAATCTCTGCTCCAGTCTTATTTGGCAGAGCTTCTCTGCCTCCATTTTTTCTTTTGTCAAATGAGCATTATCAATAAACTCTAAAGAAGTTCCTAGAAAAATATTGTTATTAACTTTATGTACATTTATTAGTCACTTAGATAATGGGAAAGTTTGGATGCAGGTTCAATTATCAAGTCTACCCACATTTTCAACAGCATCTGAATCAAGAAGAATGGTCCATTAATTACCTACATTGTCAGGGGAGTGACTTGGGAGACTTTGGAACAAAAGGAGTATTCATTAGTGGAAAAAGAAAATGGATGGAGCTTGAGTTCTTCGTTTTTTGGTCCATGCCAACAATGAAAATGGTTTAGTTTCAACTCTTAGCAATGTATTCCTGTAATTGCAGAGGATTCGATAATGTGTTTAGAATGCCAGGATATGGCTTGCATTATTACCCACAAATGCAGCTTGTTGGATTTCTGCTGCAGGGCACCCTTTCTTATGCTAGGAAAATGTCTACATCTTGAAGTTACTTTTTGATGCAGTTTCTTTTTAACTGGGCCCAAGCTCAAGGAAACAGAAAAAGTTGTCTTCCTTTGGCTTGTACTACACAGCTATCTCCTTTGGGTATCCAAAGTCTTCCACGTAGGTAGGGGCTTACCTTGCCTGTGGTGATGAAGGAGGATCGTGCCAATGTGTGGTGGTTCCTGGAATGCTTTCTGGAATGCCAAAGTCCTTGAAATCATGCAGATCATACCACATACTTTTGATTTAGGAAAATTCTTCAACAAGATCAAAGTCTTTCATTCTACCAACCTTTCACTCATTCATCAAATATTTTTTGAATGTTGCAATGTTTCAGAGCACATGAGACATGCTCCTACCTTTAAAACACTGAAAATATATGGGACAGAGGTAAATTAAAACGCTGGTGCGACACTTCAGTTCTCTTTGATACTGTCCAGTCATGTCACTGAGATTGTAGATGAGTAAACTGAAGAACAGGCAACACAGCTAGCCAAGTACTAGGAAGTGCTAGAATTTAATACGGTGGTCCGAATAGAGAGCGCAGGATCTTATGATGTCAAAAATTTACTCCAATTATTGCACGCATAACATTGTCTTGATAGCACTTGTTCTATCCTGACTGTCCAGTGAAATGTCAGCTGACATTGTTGTTATTTTATTTATGATCACTCTATCAGTTGGTGCGGGAAGAGCATAGTGGTTAGACATGCTCTGTGCCTCATAGACTGCAATCAAATCCTCACTTGGATATTAAAAAATGTGTGTGACTTTGTCAGGGTACTTAACTCTTTCATACTTTGGCTTCCTAGAAAATTGAGATTATAGTGGTAGCTCTCAGTGAAAGTAACCTACAAGGGTGCAGTGTTATTTCCTGTCTTGCTCCTTTGCTGTTCAGTTCAGTTCAGTCGCTCAGTCGTGTCCGACTCTTTGCGACCCCATGAATCGCAGCACGCCAGGCTTCCCTGTCCATCACCAACTCCCGGAGTTCACTCAGACTCACTTCCATTGAGTTTGTGATGCCATCCAGCCATCTCATCCTCGGTCATCCCCTTCTCCTCCTGCCCCCAATCCCTCCCAGCATCAGGGTAACAGGCAAATTTGGCCTTGGAATGTGGAATGAAGCAGGGCAAAGACTAATAGAGTTTTGCCAAGAAAATGCACTGGTCATAGCAAACACCCTCTTTCAACAACACAAGAGAAGACTCTACACATGGACATCACCAGATGGTCAACACAGAAATCAGATTGATTATATTCTTTGCAGCCAAAGATGGAGAAGCTCTATACAGTCAACCAAAACAAGACAGGGAGCTGACTGTGGCTCAGATCATGAGCTCCTTATTGCCAAATTCAGACTTAAATTGAAGAAAGTGGGCAACACCACTAAACCATTCAGGTATGACCTAAATCAAATCCCTTATGATTATACAGTGGAAGTGAGAAATAGATTTAAGGGCCTAGATCTGATAGATAGAGTGTCTGACGAACTATAGAATGAGATTCGTGACATTGTACAGGAGACAGGGATCAAGACCATCCCCATGGCAAAGAAATGCAAAAAAGCAAAATGGCTGTCTGGAGAGGCCTTACAAATAGCTGTGAAAAGAAGAGAGGTGAAAAGCAAAGGAGAAAAGGAAAGATATAAGCATCTGAATGCAGAGTTCCAAAGAATAGCAAGAAGAGATAAGAAAGCCTTCTTCAGCGATCATTGCAAAGAAATAGAGGAAAAGAACAGAATGGGAAAGACTAGAGATCTCTTCAAGAAAATTAGAGATACCAAGGGAACATTTCATGCAAAGATGGGCTCGATAAAGGATAGAAATTGTCTAGACCTAACAGAAGCAGAAAATATTAAGAAGAGTGGCAAGAATACACAGAAGAACTGTACAGAAAAGATCTTCATGACCCAGATAATCATGATGATGTGATGACTAATCTAGAGCCAGACATCTTGGAATGTGAAGTCAAGTGGGCCTTAGAAAGCATCACTACGAACAAAGCTAGTTGGAGGTAATGGAATTCCAGTTGAACTGTTTCAAATCCTGAAAGATGATGCTGTGAAAGTGCTGCACTCAATATGCCAGCTAATTTGGAAAACTCAGCAGTGGCCACAGGGCTGGAAAAGGTCAGTTTTCATTCCAATCCCAAAGAAAGGCAATGTCAAAGAATGCTCAAACTACCGCACAATTGCACTCATCTCACGTGCTAGTAAAGTAATGCTCAAAATTCTCCAAGCCAGACTTCAGCAATACGTGAACCGTGAACTCCCTGATGTTCAAGCTGGTTTTAGGAAAGGCAGAGGAACCAGAGATCAAATTGCCAACATCCTCTCCTTCGCTGTAACCTCACCTAAAATGACTCTGCCTGCTGCAAAGTAAGAGCTCAATAAATATTTGTTGAAAGAGTGAATGAAAATCTTCTAGACTTATTCCAAGGTCTAAATCAGCTGACATATATAAAGTGCTTAGGAAAATGCCTGAAACTGTATAAGTGTTTTACTTGATTTAACTCAATGTTAACTTGATTTTATTTCTATTATTACTATTACTGGTATTATTATCAAATGCCACTTCCCTCATGAGGCCCTTACTGATTATCTCAATAGGACATGAGCTCTTCCTTTTCTAGACATTTAAATGTATGTCTCGGACTTGTCTTAAGACAGTTTCTTCTTCTTTTTTTAAAATCTCCTCTGGGCGACTGAACATTCTGTGAGAACAGGCATTGCTTATACATCTTTGTGGCTAGCACACCATATTAGCGAGCTGCTACTCAGACTTCTCAAGTCTTTATTTCCTGCCTGATTATGCTCCTATATTTTTGTTTGTTTCTTGCCTTTTAAGTCAGATATACAAGATCAGTAGAGAGACAAAACCCAAGTCACTCTGTGGTATTGTGGCTTTCTAGGAAATAAATTAAACATTGCACCGGCCATGTCCCTCCCTCCTCGTATGGTGCCTTCCTCCTCCAGGTACTACTCACAGATGTCTGATGGAAGAATAAAGGGATGGATGGGAGATGGAATATGCTTACTTTCCTTGACTTATAGCAACCTAAGATGGACACTGATTTACTTCCTGAAAGCAGGTATTATTTAAAAGAAGAATGGAAAAAAAATATTCTCTCATAACAGCTGTGTGTAGAGAGTTTTAAGGACTATGCATGGCATTTTCAGAAGATCTGTGTGTGGGTAGAGGATGTGGAATGACAGACTAGAGGTTTAGTCTAAATGAGAGGTGTTCAGATATGGAAGAGAACTCATTCCTTTAGGATGGGGTTGGGGTAAGGCATTAAGAGTAAATTGTTTGTTGGGGAACTGAGATACCACCACAAGCCATGTGGTGCAGCCAAAAAAAGTGCACTATTTAATATATGCTCTTTGAAAATGAATACCTTACTAAATAATTCCCAAAGGAATCGTTCCATCAAGTGCAAAGATACTGGTGAAAAGCAAAGCAAAGCAAGACAAAATAGAACAAAACAAAACATGTGTTTTGGAGCCAGACAGACACTTTGGAGCTACTGTTGGTAGATGAATTCTGAGATCCATAGACTGACTCAGAGCAATACCATCCGTGTCTCATCATCTCTATACACTGTAGATACCAAAATGCTTTATTGAAAAAGCACACACATAGAAGCTAGACTGATTAAAGTCTGGACAGAAGTCCATGAAAACCTGTTCAGATAGTCCTTGGTAGTACTTTGGTGAGCTCAGTTGGGAAATGTTTCAGATCAGTTAAAAAAAAATTGAATTAAACTGAATTGAACATCGAGTTGATTAAGAGCTTACCCCACGGAGAGGAAAGACCACAGAATTTGGGTCAGCAGTCCAAGCTTTATGAGCATTAAGTAATTAATCGGTCAGGGGTAAGCACAGCAATCTGATGTGGTTGATCATTCGCCAGAAAATGATACTTGCAGCACTTAAAAATAACAACCCTGAAAGAAAACCTTGTGATTTTTCACAACAACAAAAAAGAGATTTTTGATTTCTAGGAGTAATTTTATGCAATAACATTCTTAGAAAAATATACATAATAGGAGTGGAAGTGTTAGGGACAAATGTCTCAATCAAACCTGGCTCCACCTCTTACTATGTGGCCTTGGGCAAATTAGTCTAGCTTTTTATTTGTCGAATAAATATATCTACTGATAATACCTCACTCATGAGGTTGCAGTATGAATTATAACAACTCCAGGGATATCAAATGGAAAAGCAGATTAGTTTGGTGATGTGCCCATGGACCCTTGAGTCAGATTACCAAGATCTGAAGGTCAGTCTCACTACTTCCTAGATGTTTGCTAGTGAGATCATCTTACATATTGTTCAATCTCCCTATGCTTCATTTTCTAACCTATAGAAGGAGATGGTAATAATTGTACCTGTGAGGTTAGATGGTAGTGAGAATTGACTCACTGATTTAAAGAAGAATATTGATTGAGCTTCTACTATAATCCAGCCACTATTGTAGGTGTTATCTGTATGCTAAAAATGAAAATGAAAAAAATCACTGCCTTGTTATTTACCTTCTGGTAGAGTGAGAGAGAAAGCAAATAAACATTTTAGAAAGGAGAAGAAGATTAGGAATGCCAGCCAGGGAAAATAAGAATTGGGGATGCCAGAGAAGGGAGAAGAGTTGAGAATTCCAGAAAGTGGGTGGGCATGTTATAATTGCAGCAGTTAGGGTGTTCAGAGTTGGTTTTATTAACATGAAGAATATGAGCAAAGACTTGAATGAAAGGAAGGGGTTATACACACAGGTGTCTAGGGAGAAATTCTCTAAGCAAAAGGCCCAGATAGACAAAAGCAGTAAACTGGGAGCATTCCTGGCATGTCTCAGCAACAGAAAGAATCCAATGTGGCTGAAGTAGGAGCTGAGAAGAGAGGTAGAAAGTGGGAGGAGATGGCTAATGGGACTTTGTGTGTTTCAGGACGTGTGGGCCACTGTTAGGATCTGGCTTCAAATCTAAAGTAGTGTATCCCAAGATTCTAAGAAGAGAGGTGATGTAATCTAATTTATGTCTCAAGATCACTCTAGCTATTGTGTTGAGAATACATGTAGAGCGGTAAGCATAAAGATGTACAGGGCTTTGTGGCAAATATTCTGTACCATGTGTTCTTCTGTGTTTTCCAAAATCCCTTTTGGCTAACCTTACCATGTGACTGAGTTCCAGCCAGAACAATATGGCAACAGGTGATTATGGGACTTCCTTCGGCCGGTGCACTCAGCGCAAGCAGCTGTGATGGCTCAGTGCGGCCATGAGGACATACCCCACGTCTGAGGTCAGGGGCAGCGGCCGAGCGTGCCAGGCTGTGACGGTGCAGGAACGGCCGAGAGGAGCCACCCCTCATCTGAGGGCAGGGGCAACGGTCTGGAGGAGCCACCCGGCGTACAAGGCCAGGGGCGGCGGCCAGGAGGAGCCACCTTGTGCCCGAGGCCATGGGCGGCAGCCGGGAAGAACAACCCATGTCCAAGGAGCGGTGGCTGTGCTGGTGCAGGAGGGCCTAGAGGAGCTATGCCACGTTGAAGGTCAGCAAGGGTGGCGGTGAGGAGATATCCTTCGTCTAAGGTAAGGAGCAGCGGCTGCACTTTTCTGGAGCAACCGTGAAGAGATGCCCCATGCCCAAGGTAAGAGAAATCCAAGTAAGATGGTAGGTGTGGCAAGAGGGCATCAGAGGGCAGACAAACTGAAACCATACTCACAGAAAACTAGTCAGTCTAATCACACTAGGACCACAGGCTTGTCTAACTCAATGTAACTAAGCCATGCCTGCTGGGCAACCCAAGACAGGCTGGTCATGGTGGAGAGGTCTGACAGAATGTGGTCCACAGGAGAAGGGAATGGCAAACCACTTCAGTATTCTTGCCTTGAGAACCCCATGAACAGTACGAAAAGGCAAAATGATAGGATACTGAACAAGGAACTCCCCAGGTCAGTAGGTGCCAATATGCTACTGGAGATCAGTGGAGAAATAACTCCAGAAAGAATGAAGGAATGGAGCCAAAGCAAAAACAATACCCAGCTGTGGATGTGGCTGGTGATAGAAACAAGGTCTGATGCTGTAAAGAGAAGTATTGCATAGGAACCTGGAATATTAGGTCCATGAATCAAGACAAATTGGAAGTGGTCAAACAAGAGATGGTAAGGGTGAACGTCGACATTCTAGGAATTAGTGAACTAAAATGGACTGGAATGGGTGAATTTAACTCAGATGACTATTATATCTAGTACTGTGGGCAGGAATCCCTCAGAAGAAATGGAGTAGCCATCATGGTCAACAAAAGAGTCTGAAATGCAGTACTGGGATGCAATCTCAAAAATGAGAGAATGATCTCTGTTCGTTTCCATGGCAAACCATTCAATATCACAGTAATCCAAGTCTATGCCCCAACCAGTAATGCTGAAGAAGCTGAAGTTGAACAGTTCTATGAAGACCTATAAGAGCTTGTAGAACTAACACCCAAAAAAGATGTCCTCTTCATTATAGGGAACTGGAATGAAAAAGTAGGAAGTCAAGAAACACCTGGAGTAACAGGCAAATTTGGCCTTGGAATGCGGAATGAAGCAGGGCAAGACTAATAGAGTTTTGTCAAGAAAATGCACTGGTCATAGCAAACACCCTCTTCCAACAACACAAGAGAAGACTCTACACATGGACATCACCAGATGGTCAACACAGAAATCAGACTGATTATATTTTTTGCAGCCAAAGATGGAGAAGCTTATACAGTCAGCAAAAACAAATCCAGGAGCAGGTCATGAACTCCTTATTACAAAATTCAGACTTAAATTGAAGAAAGTAGAGTAAACCGCTAGACCATTCAGGTATGACCTAAATCAAATCCCTTATGATTATACAGTGGAAGTGAGAAATAGATTTAAAAGCCTAGATCTGATAGAGTGCCTGATGAACTATGGAATGAGGTTCGTAACATTGTACAGGAGACAGGGATCAAGACCATCCCCATGACAAAGAAATGCAAAAAAGCAAAATGGCTGTCTGGAGAGGCCTTACAAATAGCTGTGAAAAGAAGAGAGGTGAAAAGCCAAGGAGAAAAGGAAAGATATAAGCATCTGAATGCAGAGTTCCAAAGAATAGCAAGAAGAGATAAGAAAGCCTTCTTCAACGATGAATGCAAAGAAACAGAGGAAAAGAACAGAATGGGAAAGACTAGAGATCTCTTCAAGGAAATTAGAGATACCAAGGGAACATTTCATGCAAAGATGGGCTCAATAAAGGAAAGGAATTGTATGGACCTAACAGAAGCAGAAGATATTAAGAAGAGGTGGCAAGAATACGCGGAAGAACTGTACAAAAAAGATCTTCATGACCTGGACAATCACGATTGTGTGATCACTCACCTAGAGCCAGACATCTTGGAATGTGAAGTCAAGTGGGCCTTAGAAAGCATCACTACGAACAAAGCTAGTGGAGGTAATGGAATTCCAGTTGAGCTGTTTCAAATCCTGAAAGATGATGCTGTGAAAGAGCTCCACTCAATATGCCAGCAAATCTGGAAAACTCAGCAGTGGCCACAGGACTGGAAAAGGTCAGTTTTCATCCCAATCCCAAAGAAAGGCTATGCCAAAGAATGCTCAAACTACTGCACAACTGCACTCATCTCACATGCTAGTAAAGTAATGCTCAAAATTCTCCAAGCCAGACTTCAGCAATACGTGAACCGTGAACTTCCTGATGTTCAAGGTGGTTTTAGAAAAGGCAGAGGAACCAGAGATCAAATTGCCAACATCCGCTGGATCATGGAAAAAGCAAGAGAGTTCCAGAAAGACATTTATACCTGCTTTATTGACTATGCCAAAGCCTTTGACTGTGTGAATCACAATCAACTGTGGAAAATTCTGAGAGAGATGGGAATACCAGACCACCTGACTTACCTCTTGAGAAATCTGTATACAGGTCAGGAAGCAACAGTTAGAACTGGACATGTCACAACAGACTGGTTCGAAATCAGAAAAGGAGTACGTCAAGGCTGTATATTGTCACCCTGCTTATTTAACTTATATGCAGAGTACATCATGAGAAACGCTGGACTGGAAGAAACACAAGCTGGAATCAAGATTGCTGGGAGAAATATCAATAACCTCAGATATGCAGATGACACCACCCTTATGGCAGAAAGTGAAGAGGAGCTAAAAATTCTCTTGATGAAAGTGAAAGAGGAGAGTGAAAAAGTTGGCTTAAAGCTCAACATTCAGAAAAAGAAGATCATGGCCTCTGGTCCCATCACTTCATGGCAAATAAATGGGGAAACAGTGGAAACAGTGTCAGACTTCATCTTTTTGGGCTTCAAAATCACTGCAGATGGTGATTGCAGCCATGAAATTAAAGACGCTTACTCTTTGGAAGGAAAGTTATGACCAACCTAGATAGCATATTCAAAAGCAGAGACATTCCTTTGCTGACTAAGGTCTGTCTAGTCAAGGCTACGGTTTTTCCAGTGGTCATGTATGGATGTGAGAGTTGGACTGTGTAGAAGGCTGAGCACTGAAGAATTGATGCTTTTGAACTGTGGTATTGGAGAAGACTCTTGAGAGTCCCCTGGACTGCAAGGAGATCCAACCAGTCCATTCTGAAGGAGATCAGCCCTGGGATTTCTTTGGAAGGAATGACGCTAAAGCTGAAGCTCCAGTACTTTGGCCACCTCATGTGAAGAGTTGACTCATCGGGAAATACTTTGATGCTGGGAGGGATTGGGGGCAGGAGGAGAAGGGGACGACAGAGGATGAGATGGCTGGATGGCATCACTGACGCCATGGACGTGAGTCTGAGTGAACTCCGGGAGTTGTTGATGGACAGGGAGGCCTGGCGTGCTGCGATTCATGGGGTCACAAAGAGTTGGACACGACTGAGCGACTGAACTGACCTGAAGAGTGTTATACTCAATAGATCACTGATGGAGGTCCTGAGGCCCTAGGAATTATACAGCCGTTGTAGGTCTATGGTTTCTGTAGTACAGCATAGGAGAGTATTTCGGAAGAACCACCAGACCAGGGACATCTGCTTTCAATTTTGCATGAACCAAACATAAACTTTCATTGAGTTAGGCCACTCATATTCTAGAATTGTGTTTTACAGCAGTCAAGTCACTTGATCAATACAACTTGTTAGATGATTATTGCCAGTAACTCAGAAAGAAATGATGGTATCTCACATTAGTGTGGTAGCAATGCAAGAGGCTGAGAAAGCAGAGCCTTCTGGCTTGGGTTTGAATATGAAAGAAAGAAAAATGTCAAATGATTTCAAATATTTTTATTTGAACAACTGTAAGTAAGAATGGAGTTACCAACTGAAATTGGGTTATTATATGTACAGTAGTTTGGGCAGAAGGTCAGGAGTTTACTTATATTCTTTTGACTTTGAGTTAACTATTATACAACCTAGATAGTATATTCAAAAGCAGAGATATTACTTTGCCGACTAAGGTCCGTCTAGTCAAGGCTATGGTTTTTCCTGTGGTCATGTATGGATGTGAGAGTTGGACTGTGAAGAAGGCTGAGCGCCAAAGAATTGATGCTTTTGAACTGTGGTGTTGGAGAAGACTCTTGAGAGTCCCTTGGACTGCAAGGAGATCCAACCAGTCCATTCTGAGGGAGATCAACCCTGGGATTTCTTTGGAAGGAATGATGCTAAAACTGAAGCTCCAGTACTTTGGCCACCTTATGCGAAGAGCTGACTCATTGGAAAAGACCCTGATGCTGGGAGGGATTGGGGGCAGGAGGAGAAAGGGGCGACCGAGGATGAGATGGCTGGATGGCATCATGGACTCAATGGACGTGAGTCTGAGTGAACTCCGGGAGTTGGTGATGGACAGGGAGGCCTGGCGTACTGCGATTCATGGGGTCGCAAAGAGTCGGACACGACTGCGCGACTGAACTGAACTGATTATACATCCAAGTGAATTTCTTGAGGAGTCACTTGTATATATGTGTTTAGAGTGAGAAAAAGTTCTGAGCTGGGGATTTATGCTTGAAAGGCATAGGTATGTTAGATCACATTTAATGCCATGGGTTTGGATATGATCAGCAAAGTTTTAAGTATAAATTGAGAATGAAATAGATAATTTAATTTTGGCCTACTTCAAAATCAAGCAGTAAGGGAGAAGAGCAAAAATCCAGAAAGTAGACTGAGAAGGAAGTATCAATGAGAAGAGGAAAAGAAAGGGAGTGAGATAACTTGGAATGCAAGAAAGCTCATCAAACAGAAAGAAATGATCAGTTGTATTAAAAATGCAGGTAAAATGAGGAGGTCATTGTTGACCTTGATAGATCTTTTTCAGTGGAGGGGTGGTAGTGAGGAATTGCTTAGAGTGGGCTTCAGAGACTGGAAAGATAAAAACTGGAGATAGCAATTCCAGACAACTCTTTTTTTGGGAGTTTTGCTGCAAATGAGGGGCTTCCCAGGCAATTCAGGGGTAAAGAACCTGCCTGCCAATATAGGAGACATAAGAGACACAAATTTGACCCCTGGGTTGGGAAGATTCCCAGAGGAGAAAGTGGCAACTCACTCCTCTATTCTTGCCTGAAAAATCCTATGGCCAGAAGATCCTGGTGGTTGCAAAGAGTCAGACATAACTGAGCATGCACACATGCTGCAAATGATTGTGAAGAAATTTTGAAACTCTTGTATATTGTTGCTGGAAATGTAAAAAGTCAGTCTTTGGACATCTCAATTAAGTAGATTTCCAAAGCCAAAAGGTGGGAGTGTCCTCTTGCCCTCTGATGGTAGCAAAGCCCAGCAGGAAGAAGAAAAGCTCATTTTTCCTGACAATAACTTGTCAAAAAAAGTCATGAACTCTGTTTGCTTTAACCATTCCAACCTCTTTTTCTCCTTTATAGTAGAGTTTTCCTTCGCTTATTGTGTGGGCACTTGCACATGGCTTGTCATAGTTGCAGACCCCAAATTGAAATTTTCTGCTGATCATGAATAAATCTTTTCTTTCTTTCTTTCTTTTTTTTTTTTTTGACTGTAGAAATAACTGAAAATCTACTTGTTTCAGATCAACATTTTGATGGCCCATATAGAGAACACAGAAGACCCTTGATGTTTCTGAGAAGTCAAGTGTGGTACCTAAAACAGCACATTGTCACTCACTGCTTTTCTCTCCAACTCTATAGTTTGAAGATATGTTTTCTCTTAAATCCCAGCTTCCAACCTCTGCATTTTGAAACTCCATGTTTATTTGGGGTCTATTTTAAGGTTTCTTTTTTTCTGGTTAAGGCTTTGTTTTGTATGTAAGTAATCATTTGGTACTTCAGTCTGATTTTGACTGTTTCAGTTGAAACTGGCTTGCCTTTGAGTCATTTCTTTGGGAACAGGGACTGTTTGATTGAAACTCTGCCATTTTCGGCTCTCGGCCCATTCCTTTGGAATAATAATTATAATAATAATAAAAGAACTGGCCTGAAAAGTCTTCAGCCTAGCTCATCCAGAACAAAACGTTCCCCTTAAAAGTGGATAATATTAAACCTGCAGTTGTTGAGATATTTGAGATGTTCAAGTTGTTTGATCTATTTGAGCCATAAACTGTTTGAGCTATGTAAGCTTTTAGGCTGTTTGAAAATCATTCTTTTACTTGGAGAAATGGAATCCCCATTATCTATTTAAGGGCACCTCCCCCCTACAGAAACCCTAGCCAATTTTATGTTTAAGAACTACTGTCTTTCTTCATACACATTTCTAACTGAAATTGAATTTCTAACTTTGGAATTGACCAAACGTGGTTTAGAATATCAATGGCCTGTGTAGGGAACTTTCAAAATTCCCAAAATTAATTTTTAAAAAATTGAATTGGATCACTGTAGCTACATTTTATATATAATATATAAATAATTATATAAATTATATATACTATATATATATATATACACACACACACACACACCTTTTACCAGAATTGAATGGAAATTCTATTTCAATTGGTATTTCAAAGGTTTCAAAATTTATCAGGAGCCTAAAATTGCCTCTCTGAAAAATAAGATTTTAAGATTAACTGAGGTGAATAAGTAATTCTTATTGTTTAATCGCTAAGCGATGTCTGACTTTTTTGCAACCCCATGGATTGTAACCCCCCAGGTGCCTCTGTCCATGGAATTTCCCAGATAGGGATACTGGAGTGGGTTGCCATTTCCTCCTCTAGGGGTCTTTCTGACTCAGGGATTAACCCTGAGTCTCCTGCATTGCCGGCGACTTCTTTACTGCTTAGCCTAGCTCCTGAAGCCTCAGACTCTTTCCTTGTTTTTTTTTTTTGTCTCAGGCTCCACCTCCAGTGCCATCTTTCTCCTCCCAGTCTATGAAGCCAACACCTTCTCTATAACTTTAGTTCCCATACTAATTCTCTCACCAAACTGCCTTTTTCCCTGAAACACTCCAGACTCCCCTTTCCTCTGAGCTCATTAGGATATCTGTCCCTTTACATTAAGCCTTTGGAAGATCCAAAACTGGAACCCTTAATTTCTTGTATCCTGCAATAAAGCTGAACTGGAAGCCACAGTCAAAGCTTTTCACAAAGTAACTTAAGATCCTCACAGATTTGCTGAGGAATTTAATATAGTCTTTTAAACTTATCAGCCTGGTTTCTCTGACATATCAGCTAGTTTATATACTTGTTGGTCAGATGTAAACCACTAATGGAGAAACTGCTGAAAGATCTCTAGAATGACAACCAAGAGACCAGCCCACTGACTTATCTATCAATTCTGGCTCAGGCAGTCACTTGGTAACTTCATCGAGCAGTTTCTATGTCTTCTCCAAAGCCTGTTGACTGGAACAAAATTTGGGCTTGTACCCAAAAATATGATGGCTGTTTATGGCTATTACAACCAACTTCAGATTAATTTTACAGAAAATTCTGGTTTTCCCTCAGATGTTGATTCTACCTGAGTAGATTTTATTAAGAATTCTATGTTTATTAACCAGGGCCTTTCTCTTTTAGTAAAAATGGCCATAATAGAATAGGAAACTATATCCACTTCATATTTAGTTAATCTGACAAACCAGCTCTCTCATAATCCAAATGAGTCATCTACAAGGAAGATAGCCAAAATTTTTAATCTTCAACTCCAAAAATTGAAAGCTGCTAAATAAAACCAAACCTCCCTAGTTTCTGCTGTAATTGCAAAGAACCATAGAATTGGAAAATAGATCGTTACAAATTCAAGCATTTCAGGGGCCTTCTAATGATCATTTCCTCTGCCCTCCTAATTCTCAGTGACAGAGTGCTGAAGAACTCAGAGACTCTTCATAGTCCTCCCTTTTAATCATCTTGGCAAAACATTTCTTCAGATTT
Organism: Aepyceros melampus; assembly: GCA_006408695.1. Taxonomy (NCBI): domain Eukaryota; kingdom Metazoa; phylum Chordata; class Mammalia; order Artiodactyla; family Bovidae; genus Aepyceros; species Aepyceros melampus. Next base: position 240,800 of record SJXQ01006428.1, read on the forward strand.
GGGATGAATCTCTTCTAGTCTGAATTTGTGTTCAACTCTGCTTTTATTATAAAGCAGTCCCTGCCTTGAAATACTAGAACTCAAATAGTGGGTATCTCTAATAAAACTCAAGAGGTAACTGTCTCTGAACCTATTCCCTTTTTTTAGGATCTAGAAATATTTACCTTTTTCTCCATAGTCACTTTGCTTCTATCCATTTATTAGGCCAAGTAACATAATGGAATATCTTTCTCTACAAAGGGGGAAAAATTCTAGAACTTGAAGAAGTCATCAAAGTAGCCAGCTAGGTGGATTAAATGGTCCTTTGACATCTTTTATTTGCTCTGAAACTAACAGTACTAGAGCTGATTCTGGAAACACTGGTCATTTGTCCTTATTGACTCAGCTACCCCCTTCCCTATGGACAAAACCTCCAACTGGTGTTGGCAAAAGTCACAGTACACTTCCCACTATTCAAATAGATTACTCAAAATCTCTTCCCAGATTTAATTAATATCCTATAAGAAGTCTTAACAAAGCATACAGCCCACAGTAGAAGATTACAAGGTTCAAGGCCTTGTTATCCCTTATGTTTGTCTCTGTAGTATACCTAATTTGCTGGTGAAAAACCCTAAGAGCCAAAGGTGGAGGCTTGTCTAGCAATAAACAGCATTATTATACCTTGATATTCTATTGTTCCTAAATCTCATTATGTGACTAACATACCTGCCCAATGGAAGCAAATTCTTCACTGTAATTGATACATGCAGTGCATTCTTTGGTATTCCAGTAGATGAAGCTAGTGAATACCTTCCTGCCTTCACTTGGGAAGAAAAGCAGTTCTCCTGGATAGTAATTGCTCAGGGTTTTACTGAGAGTCCTTCTTATTTCTCACAAATCCTGGGGGCTGTTTTGGATGATATAAAGTTCCCTAGAGGTTCTACTTTCTTTCAGTGTGTGGATGATTTGCGTTTTTGCTGTCTTTCTCAAATCTCCTCATAGGAAGGAGATTTGAGATCATTCACATGCCTAAGCTCTTAGCCTTAAAAAGACATAAGGTCACCAAAAAAATTGTGGTTTGTTCAAGGCATCATATCAGAACAAGGGCTATGCTAAGAGCCATGGTATTCTAAGTTTCTCAAAACCTAAAACTAAGCACCAACTGTGAGATTTTCTTAGGCTAGCTGGAAAATAGGGTTTAAATTTATTTATTTAAAACTTATTGCTGAAATTAGATTTCAATTTTCTCTCTTATGGCCAAAGCTTAATATGTTTTACTAAAAATAACAACCCTAACACAATTTTATAGGAAGAACTATATAACATAGTCTTTAAAGCTCTAAAGGAGATTTTGATGAACCTACTTTTCCCTTAGCATCCCAATGATTAGATTCTTCTTTTCTCTTTTGTATATTAAAAGAAAAGGAGTGCCCATGAGGTACTTACCTTAAAGCACAGAAATCAGCATTAACCCATGGAGTATTATAGCCTACAAATGGATCCTGTGGCATGGAGACACCCCCTTTAACTTAGAGTCTTTACTATCACTGTCTAAGGCCACCAAGAAAATTGCTGTGGGATACCCTATAACCATTTTGTACCTCATGCAGTAGAAGCTGTCCTGAATTCTCATCACATTCACATCTCCGTCAGCTATGTTACTTCTTGTGAAGTTTGTTAACTGTTCCTCACTTAACTCTCTGGTTACTTTAATTCTACTCTTCTCCCCTCCATCGCTGATGAATTCTCTCATGACAGCTTAATGCTTATGTGTCACCTCCTGACTCCTTGTGATGCTCTGTAGGAAAATCTTTGGGTATAACTCTGACTTTTCATGGTTCACTTATGGTATTCATTTAAAAGATTACAATGGAAAATATTGGGCTATATATGCTATTTTTCAGTTACTTTTTATATTGTTGAAGCAGCATCTTTACCTATGGTTATTTCAGCCCAATAAGATGAATTATATACTCTTACATAGGCTATTACTTTAGCCAAGGGCCAAAATTGATTTTAAAGTAACTCATGATATTTGTGAAAGCAATGCCCTCAGTGGAGAGAATCCTGTCGTGTACTACTAACCAAACTTTGTGCCACCAAACTTCAGGGAATGAACTTTTCGGTACACATGATATACCTAAAGAAAACACTGATCCTTGACTGGACCTATACATCATAGTGACCTGAAAGTGAAGATTTCCCAGAATGGAGCATACAGTATCTGATGAGACAGCTTTCCTAAGACATCAGCGTCAGGCCTGTATGAAGTTCGTCACCAGTTTTGATGATGATGTCGTAGTTTAGATGATTTCCAGTGTTTATGATCTTGACAACATACGCATTTTAGGTAAAAAGTGCCTTAGAGTTCTCTCTACTACCCTTTCTTGTTAACTTGAATATGATTTCAGTAGGCTTTCAATCTGTGCACTTTCCCCCAAGGGAAAGTGTGAGACTCTACACCCTGGAAAGGCCCTTCTTGGCACTGAGGGACAAGGAGACACTGAATGTGGACAACATGACTATTGATCACTGATGCTTTTAGAGAAAGATCTTGATTAACAGAGGGAAATGTAAAAAGTAAATAAATATAAATCTCAATTAAATAGACTTGGGAGGATAGAAAGGAGAACTCTCACAATCTGTGATGATCAGTTCAGTTCAGTTGCTTAGTCATGTCTGACTCTGCAACCCCATGAACCACAGCACGCCAGGCCTCCCTGTCCATTACCAAGTCCCTGAGTCCACCCAAACCCGTGTCCATCGAGTTGGTGATGCCATCTAGCCATCTCATCCTCTGTCATCCCCTTCTCGTCCTGGCCCCAATCCCTCCCAGCATCAGGGTCTTTTCAAATGAGTCAGCTCTTCACATCAGGTGGCCAAAGTATTGGAGTTTCAGCTTCAACATCAGTCCTTCCAATGAACACCCAGGACTGATCTCCTTTAGGATGGACTGGTTGGATCTCCTTGCAGTCCAAGGAACACTCCAGAGTATTCTCCAACACCACAGTTCAAAAACATCAGTTCTTTGGCACTCAGCTTTCTTTACAGTCCAACTCTCACATCCATACATGACCACTGGAAAAATAATCGCCTTGACTAGACGGACCTTTGTTGGCAAAGTAATGTCTCTGCTTTTGAATATGCTATCTAGGTTGGTCATAACTTTCCTTCCAAGGAGTAAGTGTCTTTTAATTTCATGGCTGCAGTCACCATCTGCAGTGATTTTGGAGCCCAGAAAAATAAAGTCTGACACTGTTTCCCNTCCTTTAGAATGGACTGGTTGGATCTCCTTGCAGTCCAAGGGACTCTCAAGAGTCTTCTCCAACACCACAGTTCAAAAGCATCAATTCTTCGGCGTTCAGCCTTCTTCACAGTCCAACTCTCACATCCATACATGACCACTGGAAAAACCATAGCCTTTGTTGGCAAACTAATGTCTCTGCTTTTGAATATGCTATCTAGGTTGGTCATAACTTTCCTTCCAAGGAGTAAGTGTCTTTTAATTTCATGGCTGCAGTCACCATCTGCAGTGATTTTGGAGCCCAAAAAAATAAAGTCTGACACTGTTTCCCCATCTATTTCCCATGAAGTGATGGGACCAGATGCCATGATCTTCGTTTTCTGAATGTTGAGCTTTAAGCCAACTTTTTCACTCTCCTCTTTCACTTTCATCAAGAGGCTTTTCAGTTCCTCTTCACTTTCTGCCATAGGGGTGGTATCATCTGCATATCTGAGGTTATTGTTATTTTTCCAGGCAATCCTGATTCCAGCTTGTGCTTCTTCCAGCCCAGCATTTCTCATGATGAACTCTGCATATAAGTTAAATAAGCAGGGTAACAGTATACAGCCTTGACATACTCCTTTTCCTATTTGGAACCAGTCTGTTGTTCCATGTCCAGTTCTCACTGTTGCCTCCTGACCTGCATAGAGGTTTCTCAAGAGGCAGGTCAGGTGGTCTGGTATTCCCATCTCTTTCAGAATTTTCCACAGTTTATTGTGATCCACACAGTCAAAGGCTTTGGCATAGTCAATAAAGCAGAAGTAGATGTTTTTCTGGAACTCTCTTGCTTTCAAATATCCCAGTGTCCACATGTGTCTAGTTGCCTTTTCTGCCCCCAGTCAGATTGCTCAGATCATACTCTGAGTCTGAGCAAGGCTCCTACATTGCTTCTGGTTGAAGGGTCTCATAGGATCTTTCCTTTCTGGGGCCTTTCCCATGTTTATTTTTCCTCCTTGCTTGTTTGTAGAAGGCACTGGATCACGTGTCCTGGAGAGTTCCTCATATCTGGGTTTTACTGATTTCATGTGGCCCTTGCATTTCCTGTAAAATGTCAGATCTAGACAACTGGCCTGGTGTAGGGTTTTTGTTTTTTTGAGTTATTTTGGTGCACTGGGTCTTGCTTATGGAGCGTGAGCTTCTCATTGCTGCGGCTTCCTGACGCGGGGCGCGGACTCTCGGACGCGGGCTTGGACCCAGTGCTGAGGTGCCCGGGGCGCGTGGCATCTTACCTCCAGACCAGAGGCTGACCCCGTGTGTCCTGCACTGGCAGGTGGCCTCTTCACCCCAGCCCACCAGGGAGGGGATCCCAGTGTTGTTTACTAAAAGGACCCTTCAGTGCTTCCCTGGTGGCTCAGATGGTAAAGCGTCTGTCTACGATGTGGGAGACCTGGGTTTGATCCCTGGGTTGGGAAGTTCGCTGGAGAAGGAAATGGCAACCCACTCCACTACTCTTGCCTAGAAAATCCCATTGATGGAGGAGCCTGGTGTCCATGGGGTCGCAAAGAGTCAGACACGACTGAGCGACTTCACTTGTTAGTGCTTTTTAATAAGCCTTCGTGGATATTGAGTGCAGCACTTTCACAGCATCATCTTTCAGGATTTGAAACAGCTCAACTGGAATTCCATCACCTCCACTAGCTTTGTTCATAGTGATGCTTTCTAAGGCCCACTTGACTTCACATTCCAGGATGTGTAAGCTCTAGGTAAGTGATCACAGCATCATGATTATCTTGGTCATGAAGATCTTTTTTGCACAGTTCTTCTGTGTATTCTTGCCACCTCTTCTTAATATCTTCTGCTTCTGTTGGATCCATACCATTTCTGTCCTTTATCGAGCCCATCTTTGCATGAAATGTTCCTCTGTTAATTCTAAAAGAAATTTAGGAAGAGACAAAAGGATTTTTTGGATTTTAACCATCTGCTGTTATCTCCATAATCAAGTATTATTTCAAAATGGTTATAAAGCCATCATTGCTTTTGTTAATGTTAAGCATTAGTTGGGGGTCGAAGCTAGGTTCCAGAGTCCTAAGGAATGAGCTGTGCGTGTGGCAGACTATATACCATGCATAACCACAGGAGCAAGCAACAGTAGTCTGCGTGCATGTGTGTATGCACCTGGGTATGTGTTTTTGCGTACATGCATGAGTGTGTAGCCTACTGTTCAGAATGCAGATGGCTAGAGCTCACCTGCATGGTTGCAATCCAAGTTCTGCCACTTCTTCAGCTATGTGACCTAAGGGAAATTTCTTAACGTTTTTTGTTTGCCTTCATTTTCTCACATATAAAATGGGACACAGTAAAATCATACCTGTGAGGATTAAATGTCAACACCTACAAAGCATTTAGCACCTCTCTGGATGGCACACAGCAAGTGCTTAGCAGTGCAGTTTTATTTCTACCGAGTTGTTTATGGTTCTGTTTTATAACTCAGTAATCTTCTCTGTCTGTATGTCTCTCTTTGTGTCTCCAGAGAAGTGAAAAAAAGAACTGATGAGGATGACAGCAAATCCATTACCAATCTGAGTGGCACTAGTTCCAGAAAGTCAGCCCAGATGAAGAACTGTTGCAATGGTTAACTCCAAAACATCCTCAGCCCACAAAGCCTTCATTCCCAGAATACTGAATGTACATGACTTATTTGCTTCTTCCATGAAGTGGTACATCCTACAGACACTTGCATGAGAGTTACCGTGTGGGGAATCTGAACTGTGTTCTCGGGCCCCTCCAGAACCTCGGCTCTTTTTTGCTGTTTGAATGAGTGATTTGGGCCCCCTGGTTAAATATGCCTGCCTTATCTTTAGAAAATCTTTTTATGCTCAGATCAAAGCTATAAAAGAAATTCACTGACATAATTAGATTCATGTAATAGATGACATTTACTTCCAATATTCAGTACTATTGAGTTGGCCACAAAGTTCATTCAGGTTTTTCTCCATTTTATAGGAAACCCCAAACAAACTTCTTGGTCAACCAATAGAAAACTAGTAAAAGGGGGTTACCTTCCTACTTTTGCTGTAAACTAGCCTTCTGGTCTTGAACCTGTCACCAACCCACATTAGATCCATTTCCTCATCTGTAAACAAGCAGCTTGGCCTTTCAGGCCTCGGCTCTCTCAGCTCTGAAGCTCTTTAAGGAGTGAGGAGGAGAGTGTGATGGTCCACGCTTTATAAGGGCTCTGGTCGTTCATTTTTTTAAATATTTAAGTATCAATTTTCCTCACTTCTTGTACAAGAACAGAATTTAATTGAGAAAAAAATGGTAATGTTTTATGCTCCAGTGGAGATAGAAAAATCTATTGTCTTATATATAAAGAAAACATTTGGGGGACAAAAATAGTTTGTATATTAAAGAGAGTGTTTTATAATCTCAGAAACTTATAAAGACCATGGTTTGAATTCACTGCTAAAAATTCTAACGAAAAATATAAAGCCACATGCTACTGAAAATACAATGCCCAGGAAAGTTGTCCCACTTCACTTAAAAAAAAAAAAAAAAAACAGCAAGAGATTGCAGGTGCTGGTGAAAGGGAGTAATTGAGAGTGACTACTAATGGATATCTAGTTTCTTTGGGGATGAAGAGAATGTTCTGGAATTGTGCTAATGTTGCAAAACTTTGTGAATATACTAAAATCCACTAAATTGTATACTTTAAATGGTGAATGTTATGCTATGTGAACTATATAGGTGTATATATATAGTTTTTAAAATATACCAGTTTAATTTATCATTTTGCCAAATGAAAATATGCAAATTCAAACCTCCCCATGGCTTAGGAGCATAATTGTTTTTCTATAACAGATACCCTAACACCTTGGCTGCCAACATTCACATCCTTAAATAATGAATAGTGAAAGAAATGTTACGTGTAGTTTTGAAAAATCATCTCTTTTGAAGAGGAATTGTGGTTAGGGTACAGGTGAGTCAGTCCTTTGTATGAGGTGACTCTGGGACTCATCCTCACCAACAGCCTCAGGGGTCTTGCTCTCCTAAGAAGCTGTGCTGCCTCCCAGACTTCCCCACTGAAATGTCTCCAGAAGCCAAAGGTCAATACCTGACCCCAGGGTGGGTCAGCAAGGCGTGGTCTTTGGTTTCAATTTTCAGTGGCCAGAACCAACTAAGTTATTCCCAACCAGAGACTTGAACTTAAGATGATTCATAGGTCCAGGCCCCAAGTAGCCTGCTGAAAAAATAATAGCTCTTATTTATTGTACTATGTAAGCTAAAAACATCCCTCTTATAGAATTAAAACAACTCTACTTACAATTTTTATGATCAGACCTTAAATTCTCCAAGTTTTTTTTTTTTTTTAATGAAAATTGGGTAGTATGTTAACACAGCTTATAAATAGCCACAACATCCATTTAGCTTTTCAAAGTATGCCTTCTCTCTACTGGGAGATCTGGTTCGGTTTTGTTCTTTTTCTTTGGGAGGTTGGTTCTGTCTTCAACAACTCTACCATGGATTCCTGTTTCCTGTTTTTTGGTCCCAGAGGGGGAAAAAAAAGTTTACATTTTTTACTAAAAAGAAATACCTTTCTGGTGGGGAACTGTCAAACTGATTCAGGGAGGGATGGTTATTTTTGTGCCATGGTGCAATGAAAGTTTAACCACTGCTGTTTGCCTCGGTGGCATCCGTGGAGCCCAGGTTAGAACAGACCTAACAGACCTGTGTGTTGATATATGGTATTCAAGTTTAGGAGTTTGGTGCAGTTGCACAAAACTGTGTTAGTATACATGTTATTGTGTTGTCTTTATTTATTTTCCCCCAGTGTCTATATTTGTCTTACAATATGTATATAATAGTATATACCTTTGATGCAGAAGTATTATCTTGGTCTTTGCTTCTGGACTGTATGGGCAGTAACCCAAACTGATTAGATTACATAGTTGCCTATAATAAATGAAGCAAAAACAAACATCTTTAACTATCTTAACATGGATAAATATTTTTGCAACAAAATTCAAATTAGACTTACAACTTTCAAATTAGACTTATAGCTCTGGTTAGCTATCCTATTTAAAGAAAAGCTACCACTAGCTCTTTCACTGCCCTGCTAAGAAACTAAGTTTATTACCAACATTTGATTTTATGAAGCTGTTCCCAAATTTAGAGTTTATTTTTGGTAATAACAAAAACAGCTAGTGTTTTAACTTGAACTTAATTTGCTACTCTACTCATCTTGTCTCAATTACTCCTTGTAGAGATTTTAAAATCACAATTACACTGCACTCTTTTTTACGTATCCTGACACACTGGATATTATTTTAGTTTCGACATGAAAAGAACACTGGCTATAGAGACCTTTTTCCCTGTTAACTTTTAGCCTCGTGCATTTTCATAATTTATTTTTTTCCACTGCTGCTTTATATGACATATGTGACATCTGATTATTTATACTAAATGTGATTTGCATAAGCCCAAACCACACAACCCTCTTGCTGAAGATAAAATTGAGCTTAAAGATTTATTTTCATATTTGTACAGTGATTAGCTTCCGAGTCATGGTTTTTATAGGCTTTTATTGTATGTAGTGTAAGAAATTTCATACATATATATTAAGAAGACCTCTAAGTAATGAAATAATTATTTTATGATTTTTATTTACACGGTTTACATTTTCATAATATTGGCTGTATTTCATTTATACTGTTTCTTTTCAAACCACTAATAATTATCCCATAATGTGTAATTTATGGTAGTACAAATGTCTAAAGAGTACATTATATTTTCTGCATCATAAATTCAGTTTAAAAAAGAAAAAACACTTGCTTTGGTCTTCTTGTATTTCCTCCAGCTTTGCTGCAGGCATTGGTGAAGCAATTTTAGTTCTAGGATGTGCCTACATGAAACTGCGCCTCTAAAACCCTGGCCTGGGCAGCTAGCTGGGGAAGAAAAGGGTGGCGTGTGATACTGTGGCACATCTCGTCCTCTCAACCAGCGGGGCTACATGTTGACCAGCTTTGGGGTGTGATATCCAGGAGTAGTGAGGCTTTAGTAGAAAACTGGCAGGACATACTCTGGCCCTTCTCATGACCTTGGGTTAGGCCCCTTCTCTGACACCCCTCTGTACCACCTCCAACACCCTGCCTAGCTAACTGCTGCTTCTCCTCCTAAACATCACTTCCTTCAGGAAGTTTCCCTGCTCAACCTGGTTTGGATGTGGCTGCCTGCTCTCAGTTGTTTAGTACCCTTTCTAACTGATCAGCATCCTTACTGACCTCATACTTGTTTAACTAGACATATTCTTTGAGCTTTATTCCTGTTGTTTGCTGCTGCCTCCCTTCTGCTATACACAGTGCTTGAATGGGTGATCAAAGAAAACTGTTTAAATAAGGCAGGCTTTGCAGAGTTTCTGCAGACACACATACACAGAGACATACACACACAACAGAATAACAGGCAGTATATTGTAGTGGCCACAGGTCTGAGCTCTGTAGCAGCCTGCCTGAGTATGAACCTTGCCTCATGAACCTTCTAGTCAGTAACTATGAATAAGGAGCTTATTTAACCTTTGTGTACGCCAGCTTCTTCACTAGTAAAACAGAGATGATAACAGTACCTTTTTCATGGAGTGGTTATGAGGACTAAATAAGTGTATGTAAGGAAAGTGCTGAGAACAGTACCTGGCACTTTGATCAGTTTAGTTCAGTCACTCAGTCATGTCCCACTCTTTGTGACCCCATGGACTGCAGCAACTCAGGCTTCCCTTTCCTTCACAGTCTCCCAGAGCTTGCTCAAACTCATGTCCATTGAGTCAGTGGTGTCATCCAACCATCTCATCCTCTGTCGTCCCCTTCTGCCTTCAATCTTTACCAACATCAGGGTCTTTTCCAGTGAGTCGGCTGTTCGCATCAGATGGCCAAAGTATTGGAGCTTCAGCTTCCAGTGAATACTCAGGGTTGGTTTCCTTTAGGATTGACTGGTTGGATCTCCTTGCAGTCCAAAGAACTCTCTGGAGTCTTCTCCAACACCACAGTTCAAAAGCATCAATTCTTAGGCATTCAGCCTTCTTTATGATCCAACTCTCACATCCATACTTGACTACTGGAAAAACTATAGCTTTAGATGGACCTCTGTTGGCAAAGTGATGTCTCTGTTTTTTAATATGCTATCTAAGTTTGTCATAGCTTTTCTTCCATGGAGCAAGCATCTTTTAATTTCATGGCTGTGGTGATTTTGGAGCCCAAGAAAATTAAGTCTGTCACTGTTTCCATTGTTTCCCCATCTGTTGCCATGAAGTGATGGGACCAGATGTCATGATCTTAGTTTTTTGAATGTTGAGTTTTAAGCCAGCTTTTTCACTCTCCTCTTTAACCTCATCAGGAGGCTCTTTAGTTCCTCCTAGCTTTCTGCCATAAAGATGGTGTAGATTAATTTTTGTCCTTTTGATTACCGTGTATCTCAGCATGTTCCTCTTAGGGTTTAACCTGCCTGGGACTCTCTGTGCTTGGAGAGAGCAAATGGACTTGGTTGACTATTTCTTTTCCCATATTAGGATTTTCACCTATTATCTCTTCAAATATTTCCTCAGGTCCTTTTTTCTCCTTCTGGGATCCTCTATAATGCTAATGTTGGTGAGTTTAATGTTGTCACAGAGGGGTCTTACACAGTCTTCGTTTTATTTCATTCTTTATTTTCTGTAGTCTCTTCTGTAGCAGTGATTTCCACCATTTTGTCCTCCAGGTCATTTATCCATTCTTCTGCCTCAGTTATTCTGCTGTTTATTACTTCTAGTATAATCATTTCATCTCTCCTTGTTCTTTAGTTCTTCTAGGTCTTTGGTAAACATTTCTTGCATCTTCTCCATTCTGTTTCCAAGATCCTGGATCAACTTCACTATCATCATTCTGAATTCTTTTTCTGGAAGCTTGCCTGTCTCCACTTCATCTAGTTGTTTTTCTTGTCACTTCATCTGGGACATAACCTTCTGCTTTTTCATCCTGATTAACTTTCTTTAATGTGGTTTTGGTTCTAGCTGCTTCTTCTGTCTGCCCTTTGGTGGATGAGGCTAAGAAGCTTGTGTAAGCTTCCTGATGGGAGGGACTGGAGGTGAGTACTGGGTCTTGCTCTAGTAGGCAGGGCCATGCTCAGTAAAGCTTTAACCCAATTATCTGCTGATGGGTTGCACTCTCTCCTTGTTAGTTGTTTAACCTGAGGCAACCCAGCCCTAGCATCTGTGGGCTCTATGATAAGGTTATTGATGACCTCATGCCAAGGGGCACCTTCCAGGTCTGCTGCTACCAGTGCCCCTGTCCCCAAGGTGAGCCACTGCTGACCCACACCTCCACAGGAGACCCTCCAACTCTAGCAGGCGGGTCTGGTTCAGTCTCCTGTGGGGTCAGTGCTTCTTTCCCCAGGGTCTTGGTGTGGACAAGATTTTGTTTGTACCCTCCAAGAGTGGAGTTTTTGTGTTACCTAGTCCTGTGAAAGTCCTATAATCAAATCCCACTGGCCCTCAAGGTTAGATTCCCTAGGGATTCCCCTCTCTCTGCCAGATTCCCAAGCTGGGAAGCCTGACACAGGGCTCAGAACCTTCACAACAGTGGGAGAACTTCTTTGCTATTATTGTTCTCCAGTTTACGGGTTGCCCACCCGCCAGGTATGGGATTTGATTTTATTTGGTTGCACCCCTCCATCATCTTATTGTTGCTTCTTTGTCTTTAGACTTGGTGTTTTTGTTTTTGTTTTTGTTTTGGTGGATTCCAGTGTCTTCCTATTGATAGTTGTTCAACAGCTAGTTGTGATTTTGGTTGCTCTCACAGAAGATGAGTGTATGTCTTTCTACTCCGTCATCTTGAACCAGAACCATAAAAGAGAAGTAAATCTGACTGGTGTGAAATGGTACCTCATTGTGGTCTTGATTTGCATTTCTCTGATAATGAGTGATGAGCATCTTTTCATGTGTTTGTTAGCCATCCATATGTCATCTTTGGAGAAATGTCTATTTAATTCTTTGGCCCATTTTTTGATTGGGTCGTTTATTTTTCTGGAATTGAGCTGCAGGGGTTGCTTATATATTTTTGAGATTAGTTGTTTGTCAGTTGCTTCATTTGCTATTATTTTCTCCCATTTCGCAGGCTGTCTTTTCACCTTGCTTATAGTTTCCTTTGTTGTGCAGAAGCTTTTAATTTTAATTAGGTCCCATTTGTTTATTTTTGCTTTTATTTCCAGTATTCTGGGAGGTGGATCATAGAGGATCCTGCTGTGATTTATGTCCGAGAGTGTTTTGCCTATGTTCTCCTCTAGGAGTTGTATAGTTTCTGGTCTTACATTTAGATCTTTAATCTATTTTGAGTTTATTTTTGTGAATGGTGTTAGAAAGTGTTCTTGTTTCATTCTTTTACAAGTGATTAACCAGTTTTCCCAGTACCACTTGTTAAAGAGATTGTCTTTAATCCATTGTATATTCTCGCCTCCTTTGTCGGAGATAAGGTGTCCATAAGTGTGTGGATTTATCTCTGGGCTTTCTATTTTGTTCCACTGATCTATATTTCTGTCTTTGTGCCAGTACCATACTGTCTTGATGACTGTGGCTTTGTAGTAAAGCCTGAAGTCAGGCAGGTTGATTCCTCCAGTTCCATTCTTCTTTCTCAAGATGGCTTTGGCTATTCGAGGTTGTTTGTATTTCCATACAAATTGTGAAATTATTTGTTCTAGCTCTGTGAAAAATACCACTGGTAGCTTGATAGGGATTGCATTGAATCTACAGATTGCTTTGGGTAGTATACTCATTTTCACTATATTGATTCTTCCAATCCATGAAGGTGGTATATTTTTCCATCTATTAGTGTCCTCTTTGATTTCTTTCATGAGGTATCATTTCACACCAGTCAGAATGGCTGCGATCCAAAAGTCCACAAGCAATAAATGCTGGAGAGGGTGTGGAGAAAAGGGAACCCTCTTACACTGTTGGTGGGAATGCAAATTAGTACAGCCATTATGGAGAACCGTGTGGAGATTCCTTAAAAAACTACAAATACAACTGCCTTATGACCCAGCAATACCACTGATGGGCATACACACCAAGGAAACCAGAATTGAAAGAGACACGTGTACCCCAATGTTCATTGCGGGACTGTTTATAATAGCCAGGACATAGAAGCAACCTAGATGTCCATCAGCAGACGAATGGATAAGAAAGCTGTGGTACATATACACTATGGAGTATTACTCAGCCATTAAAAAGAATACATTTGAATCAGTTCTAATGAGGTGGATTGCCAGGGTCCAGCCCTGGTGGATCCAGGGAATTTGAAGGGGAGATGGCGTCAGCGAGGAAAAACTTTTTATTTAGAAATATAAGAATAGATTAGGAAGAAATAGTATAGTAGGAAAATTAAGTGGAGAAAAGAAGGCTGAATAAGTTGGTTTACGTGGAAAGCCAATAACGTTCCAGACAAGGAGCTTGCACCATCTACGTTAGGCCACCGGCATCCGTTTGAATATCAGAGAGTGCTCCGCCCTGGGCTCTCTCTCTTACGGCTCTTAGCAGCCAGGACAGGTAAGTAGACTTGGCAAACCTCCACGCCCCAGATGGGAATTCACAAGTAAGTAGACATGGCAAGCCTCCATGCCCCAGATGGGAATTCAGCCAGAAATTAGAGAAAATAGGAGACACGGGGGAAGCCCAGCATCGGTGCAAGACTCTCCAAACTTTATTTTTCAAAATCAGCTTATATACCCCAAGTTGTACATAATGGAATATGCAGAGTTATGCAGGGGCAGCAGTCCTGACCCTCACTGAGACAAGGCTTTCTTTTTTGCATACCCTCCCGTTTACAAAAGGTCTCAGGTGGTTTACATTATCTTCTGGCCAAGAGGCCTGTTAACATTTTTATGGCTTTCTTCCTGGGTAATTGTCTATCAACTCCTTTTCCCTAGAAGTGTTTTTTCTTTACTCTGCATTACCCTGAAAATACTAAATAAAGTTACATTCCTGTAGAAAAAGGGTGCAGTGAGTTATAACAAAGTACTTAACTCAAAGATCTAATATTGCTAATACCAGATCTACTACCTGTTTTTCTATATACCAACTATATAAGATATGAAATTTTGGCAGCAAGTATTGGCTCAACAAATGAAACCTTTAATCAGTCCTATTCTAATGATTATGACTCCTCGGAAGCCCCTACATTCCTAGGATGTTTTAAGCTTCCTGTGCCTCCCGAGGTCTGGAGGCCTTAAACAATCAACATGCGCCGCTGTACGCATCCTGCAGGCAGGCTAGAGCATTATCAAAGGAGGGTTGGGCTGAAACACTCCTTTCAAATGCAGGAAACTAAAGCTCTGAATTGACTTTTTTCCGAGAAACTGTCAGAAAATAGTGGGAAAACAGACCAATTCTTATTTTGGGGGGGTACATGCTCAGGAAAAACCAGGGAGAAATCCGAAGACTCAAATTGCTCTGCCATCTGAGTCTGCCACGTGACTCTGTCACAGGTGGGATTCCTCGCTCTGGCTCCCGGCAGTGGATGAAACTGGAACTGATTATACAGAGTGAAGTAAGCCAGAAAGAAAAACACCAATACAGTATACTAACACATATATATGGAATTTAGAAAGATGGTAACGATAACCCTATATGCGATACAGCAAAAGAGACACAGATGTAAAGAACAGACTTTTGGACTCTGTGGGAGAGGGAGAGGGTGGGATGATTTGGGAGAATGGCATTGAAACATGAACACTATCATGTAAGAAACAAATCACTAGTCTAGGTTTGATACAGGATACAGGATGCTTGGGGCTGGTGCACTGGGATGATCCAGAGAGATGGTATGGGGAGGGTGGTGGGAGGGGGATTCAGGGTTGGGAACTCATGTACACCTGTGGTGGATTCATGTCAATGTATGGCAAAACCAATACAGTACTGNTCACTAGTCTAGGTTTGATACAGGATACAGGATGCTTGGGGCTGGTGCACTGGGATGATCCAGAGAGATGGTATGGGGAGGGTGGTGGGAGGGGGATTCAGGGTTGGGAACTCATGTACACCTGTGGTGGATTCATGTCAATGTATGGCAAAACCAATACAGTACTGTAAAGTAAAAAAATAAAATTTAAATTAAAAAATAAGTAATAAAAGAGAAGTAAATCTTTTGAGAGAAAAATGAAGGCCTGAATCCTTGTAAGTGCAGACCCTCCATTTATTAAGGGGTGACTGGATGAAGTAGTTAAAAGGAATAAGAGCTCCAACTGGGATTTCAAATCTACATGACAGTAAAAATGATGGTGGGTACTGGGATTATTTAAATGGAAACCAACCTTTATGTTTATATACTATGATGCCTCTTGACAAGGATTTCCAGTGTATATATCCAAAAGTCCACAGGATAGGAATGAATCGCCAACAAAACATATTTTGCAAGCCTTAAAATAATATCTTTTCTTTCCAGATCTAGACAGTAAGATGTTTTCATAGCTGAAAATAGGAAATAGGCACAAATCCTTGCTTCAACTTGAAAATATGGAGTAAGATAAATTTTCAAGTGCAAAACTTAGGAATAACTATCCAGTTCTAATTTTTCATCTGCATTTGTTTATCAGGTTTATTTGAGAATTTATATTTTTAAATTTCCATAGAGTGGGAATTTAGTTCTAAGGACCTTTAACTTGTGACTTCTCAGGCTGACAGTTCAGGAACCACATTTCATGGCATTTGGCATACATTTTTATAGAGTCCTTCACTGTTTTTAGGATTTTGACTTTCTGAAAAATTTTCAATTTCAGTTTTCTGGTACATCTTCCCATTGCTGTAAAGCAGGGTAGAACTCAAGAGCTGGATAAACACCTCTTCAAAGGGAGTTTTATGAGTTCCAGTGTAGTTTTAGGAGTAAAATTAATGCTCTTTAATTCATCACAAATTATTCTTGATCAGTCATTTCAGAAACAGATATGTTTACTCTTAGATGAAATCTAAACATTTCTTAACACGACCTCTCAGGCCTTTGTGATCTGGCTCCTAGTTGTTCTCTCATTAATTCAGTTGTTTTTATTGAGCCTGACTGTGTCATGGGTGCAATTCTAGACCCAGGGGAAGCAGAGTAAGACAGATCTTAAGCAGACTATATTCTGGTAGGGGTTGACAATAAACTTAATAAAGAAGATCCATATTCTGCCTCCTCCCCACCTTTCTCCACCCCAAAGCCCCCAATCAGGCACAGGAAAACTTTGTTCCTGTCAAGCCTTGTTCTCTCTCCTCCAGACCTTTACTCAGCTCCACTTTCTGCATGGAACACCACTCTGTCTGTTCTCGGCATCCACCTGCCCAACTCCTCTCTATCCTGTAAGTTTCAATTCAGAGACTCCCAGCAGCTATGCCCAACCCTGGGATCTGAGCTAGGGCCTCTCCCCCTATGATTTCTATCCCAATGCCCATCACAGCGCCTGGTCAGACTGCATGTGATGAGCAGGTTACCTGTGTACCTGACATGCTGGATGACTTCTGTCTCCTACAGCCCTTTAGAATTTACTGAGTAGGAGTAAAGATTTCCCCACCCTCAATGCACACTTCAGCAGTTTCATGACTTCATATTCCTCTGGATCAAGGTCTCAAGGGTTTTTTATGTCACAGACTCCGCTGAAGCTCAGGATCCCCTTGGCATAATGTTTTTAAATGAATAAAATAAAATAGATAAGATTATTAAGAAAGCCAATGATATTGAAAGATTATTCCCAAGATATGTAAAATGTTGTGAGGAATTCCCTGGCTGTCCAGTGATTAGAACTCTGTGCTAGGGCCTGGGTTCAATCCCTGGTCAGGGAACTAAAATCCCACAAGCCTCATGACATGGCCAAAAAGAAACGAATGAAAAGAATGAAACAAGTTCAAAGAAATAAATATTTTCTTAAATAAAAATGTTGTGATATTTGACATTATCAAAGTGAAATTTGCTCAGTTGTGCCCAACTCTTTGTGACCCCATAGACTATACAGTAGATGGAATTCTCCAGGCCAGAATACTGGAGTGGCGGCCTTTCCCTTCTACAGGGGATCTTCCCAACCCAGGGATTGAACCCAGGTCTCCCACATTGCAGGCAGATTCTTTACCAGCTGAGCCACCAGGGAAGCCCAAGAATACTGGAGTGGGTAGCCCATCCCTTCCAACAGATCTTCCTAACCCAGGAATTGAACCAAGGTCACCTGTGTTGCAGGCAGATTCTTTACCAACTGAGCTATCAGGTATTGATGCTGCTTTATTGGCACATTAAATTACAAGAACTGATGGTACATGTATTAACAAGTATAATTTTGACATCATGATGACAGTAAATGGTATTCTGAGACATCTGCAAAGAATCTAATGTAAATTATAAATATCTGTGATTTCTATTGGTGATACAGTCACAGATACCAATAATCCTCCTAGGGTTTGGTGCTAGCATTTTATACTGAATGAAATACTAAATTCCAGTTAGTTTAGTAAATAAATAAATAAACATTATTTTTTCCCATTCAATGTAGAAATACAGATTTTTTACCCATAGACCCAGTGGGTCCAAGGCCCCAAGTAAAAACCCCTGCACTGGGTGAGAAGTTGCAACCATAGACTATTTAGAAGAGAATTCTCACATAGTAATCAAAACTCAAAGCTGGACAGAGCAGTATCAATCCTCTCCCTGATCCAGTTCAAGCCTTCTTCAGCCTGGAAGCTTGCTGTGGGAAGGGGGCCTTGGTCCCCCTGCTCTGTCCTGCACCCTGACTACCACTTATTGCTGATATACTCCCCTCCAGGCTCCAAGCACGGGAGCATGATACCAACATTATAAATGCCATTTATATGTGAGCAGCCCAAATCTCACAGAAGAAAAAGAATGTATGTAGCCAGTTGTTCTTGACCATCAAGTGTACTGAAGTTTAAGGATAAAATGTTATCCTTGCAGGAATGTGTTGTAGTCTACCTCTTGCCTTTATAGCTGCAGCTCTGTGGAGGAAGGAGAGAGTGGGATGAATTGAGAAAGCAGCAATGACATATATACACTACCATGGATAAATAGATAACTAGTGGGAAGCTACTATATAACACAGGAGCCCAGCCTGGTACTCTGTGACAACCTAGAGGGGTGAGATGGGATAGGAGGGAGGCTCAAGAGGGAGGGGATATACATATAATTACGACTGATTCACGTTGTTGTACAGCAAAAACCAACACAACATTCTAAAGCAGTTACCCTCTAATTAAAAAATTAAAATAAATATTACAAATAGAGTACAACTAAAATAGAACTGCAGCTCTGAAGCAAGTCTGATTTAATCTATTTTATAGTCATGAACATGGGCTGAGAGAGTTAAGAAAGGTGTAAAGATTGGGGATAACTAAGTTGAGAAGCAGAAATATTGAATGTTTTCTTGGGTGTTATGGCAATCATTTTTCTCCTCTAAAACTCCACTGAAACTGGAGTCAAATGCATTTTTCTTTTAAAGAATCAGAGCCAGAAAGGCAGAACAGGGACAAAATTATGAATCTGGAAAGTAGATGGAAAACTTGGAACTGAGTTAACCTAAGAAGGCTGAATCCTAAGCTAATAGTGTTGGGAAACTGAGCAATCTAGGTTTACACTGCAAATTTCCCAGCAGACTCAGGAACTGGCAAAAGCAGGTATCTGTGGAACTAGGGGTAGGGGTATAAGGGAAGGTGGGGTGAAAGCAATTTGAGAAGCAGTTTTATCCTTAAGTATTATTCTCTCATGCTATGCCATTACTACTCGGACCTAAGTATGAGTGAATGAGTGAGTGAAGTCGCTCAGTCATGTCCGACTCTTTGCAACCCCATGGACTGTAGCCTACCAGGCTCCTCTGTCCATGGGATTTTCCAGGCAATAGTACTGGAGTGGATTGCCATTTCCTT
This sequence comes from Aepyceros melampus, assembly GCA_006408695.1. Classification (NCBI taxonomy): domain Eukaryota; kingdom Metazoa; phylum Chordata; class Mammalia; order Artiodactyla; family Bovidae; genus Aepyceros; species Aepyceros melampus. The sequence continues at coordinate 259,909 of SJXQ01006428.1, forward strand.
CTCCAGGGGATCTTCCCAACCCAGGGATTGAACCCAGGTCTCCCACATTGTAGACAGACACTTTACCATCTGGGCCACCAGGGAAGTCCTTAACCTAAGTATGGAGATCTATTTTCTGCAGTAAAACAAGGATGCTAGATTGGGGGCTATACAAGGCATGGTTGAGTTGCTGCTGCTGCTAAGTCACTTCAATCGTGTCCAACTCTGTGTGACCCCATAAACTGTAGCCCACCAGGCTCCCCTGTCCCTGGGATTCTCCAGGCAAGAACACTGGAGTGGGTTGCCATTTCCTTCTCCAATGCATGAAAGTGAAAAGTGAAAGTGAAGTCGCTCAGTCGTGTCCAACTCTTAGCGACTCCACGGACTGCAGCCCACCAGACTCCTCTGTCCATGGGATTTTCCAGGCAAGAGTACTGGAGTGGGGTGCCATTGCCTTCTCCATTGAGTGTGCTGGTACTATTCAAAAAACAGGGGAGTTAAATGGCATGTCATCTGAGTGCTTAGCGCTAAAAGCTAATACTACCCACTCAGCTTCCAGGACACTGATGCTCTTATCTCTCAGAGACTGAAAGACTTTCCCCTGGAATACTGACCAGATAAGAGGAAAGACCTTTACAAGAAATGTACCCTGCCCCCATCACCCTACTGTAAAGTTCAAAATTGGTAAATAGCTCCCATGACTTGAGCTTTCAATTAGGATGTTAGCTCCTCTGAACAATCAAAGGATCACTGGATTTTTACGGAAAGGCTCTAACATGGAAAATGGAGACCAAATAAAACAGAAAAATATCAACTTGGGGAAATAGAGCTTATGCAGAGGAAAAAAAATCTTTCATTAATACATATTGAGAGACAGACAAAACTGCTGTAGCCATGAAACAAGAACAATATAGTATCAATAAGGAACATTTATAGAGCAAAAAATAAGATCTTAGAAATGAAAAACATGACAGCGGAATTTTTTTAAAAGTAAACAATATAGAGTTTTGAAGACAGATTTGGGGAGTCTTCCAGAAAGAAAAGCACAAAGAAAGAGAAACCAGGAGAGGAAGGAAGGAAGTATAGTAGCCAAAAATAGCTGTTCCAGAAAGAAACAACAGGGAAAGCAGGATAACATAATCAATCAGTAGTCATGTACCGATGCGAGAGTTGGACCATAAAGAAGGCTGAGCACCAAAGAACTGATCCTTCAAACTGTGGTGCTGAAGAGGACTCTTGAGAGTCCTTGGACTGCAAGGAGATCAAACCAGTCAATCCTAAAGGAAACAAACCCTGAATATTCATTGGAAGGACTGATGCTGAAGTTGATGCTAAGAGCCAACTCTTATTGGAAAAGACCCTGATTCTGGGAAGGATTAAGAGCAGGAAGAGAAGGGGGCAACAAGAGGATGAGATGGTTGGATGGCACCATCGATTCAATGGACATGAGTTTGAGGAAACTCGGAGACTGTGAAGGACAGGGAAGCCTGGTGTGCTGCAGTCCAGGGGGTCTTCTGGTTTATCTTTCTTTGAACTTTTCTTTATGGAAGACTCCTCAAATCTATCTTCAAAACTCTATATTGTTTACTTTTTAAAAAAAACTTGTGCCGTCACGTCTTTCAATTCTAAGAGTCAGACATGACTGAGGGACTGAACAATAGTATAATCAAATGTCAAAGGCAAATGGTAGACTCTCTCCTTTCTGTCCCTGTTGGTCTTTGGTTACATATTTCTGGGCTTCCTAGGTAGTGCAGTGGTAAAGAACCTGTTTGCCAATGCAGGAGATATAGGAGACACAGTTTCAATCCCTGGGTCAGGAAGATCTCATGGAGGAGAGCATGGCAATCCACTCCAGGATTCTTGCCTGGAGAACCCCATGGACAGAGAAGCCTGGCAGGCTACAGTCCATGGCATCACAAAGAGTCAGACGTGACTAAAACAACTTAGCATGCACACACACACCTGGGAGGCTGCTGTAGCTCTCTTGCCTGTATCCCACTCCCACTGCCTATCAGCTTCATGGAATGAATGACACCTGGAGTGAAAACCATGGACATGGAAAGTAGTCCATGGAAGCAGGACATGGGAAGGGGCTGGACCCTTCCCTTAAGGGTAGGCAGGAAGAGAAACAGAAACAGAGATCATGTAGATGGGGGTCTGAGCACCTGGGATAGAAACTGACATGTTCCTGAAGAGGGTATGATAAGAGAAAAGGATGGTTTGCTGTCTAAACCAGCAAAAGAACCTTGGTTCAAAAGAACTTTGAGCCAGGAAGCCACCTCAATTTCCTCCTTTTGGAAGAAGAAGGTAAGTAAATCTCAGCTTCAGTGTTTGCCCACAATATAATAAAGAGCAGTGAGTTTAGCACTGAAGCTTCTGGGAGAGTACCACAAACACAAGGTTTTCTAAACAGATCCTTGTGGTCGAGTTAACTGCCAGCAGCCTAGACTCAGCCCTACTGCTGTGTCTCATTTCTACACCACCTACACCTGGGGTCCTTCTCCACTTTCCTCCTTTCCACCAGCCTTGCCTCCCTGCATATTCATGTATATTTTTATATATGTATATTATATGGTGCTAAACTCAAGTAAGCTGTGGCCCCTGCCAGGATTTGCCTGGTGCCTTCCTCTCAGAGGGTGACTCCTGTCCTTTCCCCAAAGATTCATGATATAGCCTTGCTAGCTCCAGCCCTTCACTCCTGTCATCCTTCCCCATTTCTTCATTATGTCTTACTGCATTTCAGAAAGCACCAGATGATTCACCTTGACTATCAAAAGAAAACTATTAAGGCTTTGGAAAGTGTCCAGTTCCATTAAACAGACATGGAAAGTGGCCAGGAATCTAGACTTTAATGCCACACATGAATCTTCAAAACTCAGATAAAATGCTCAGAACAGAAGAGGGTCTATGGCCCCTTTACTTCTCTCTGACAATGTCCAATAATTGGATACTTCAGAGAAATATCTGTTTATCATTAATGTTCAGTTCAGTTCAGTCGCTCAGTTGTATCCGACTCTTTGCGACCCCATGAATTGCAGCACGCCAGGCCTCCCTGTCCATCACCAACTCCCGGAGTTCACTCAGACTCACGTCCATTGAGTCCATGATGCCATCCAGCCATCTCATCCTCGGTCGTCCCCTTCTCCTCCTGCCCCCAATCCCTCCCAGCATCTGGGTCTTTTCCAATGAGTCAACTCTTCGCATGAGGTGACCAAAGTACTGGAGCTTCAGTTTTAGCATCATTCCTTCCAAAGAATCCCAGGGTTGATCTCCTTCAGAATGGACTGGTTGGATCTCCTTGCAGTCCAAGGGACTCTCAAGAGTCTTCTCCATGAAATTCTCTGAAACCCTTAGACTGAATGGAGTTGCTCCTACATACGGTTATAGGAAGCCTCTTGAATAATTTGCCATACTGAGATATTCCTACAGCTCTTTCCTGCTTCCTGTGCAGTCAGCCTGCATCCCACCCCTACATCCAACACCACCACCCAATGCATGATTCACAACCCCCAGGAGCCTGGCCACAGAATGGATCTCTTTTTAGGGGCTGAACCCTGGTCTCTAGCATTGCAGGCAGATTCTTTGCCACTTGAGCCACCAGGGAAGCCTATATATATATTATTTTTGGCTGCATTGGGTCTTTGCTGCATACAGTCCTTCTCTAGTTGTTGTGAGTGGGGGCTACCCTCTAGCTGCAGTGTGCAGGCCTCTTGTTGCACTGGCTCCTCTTGTGGAGCACAGGCTCTATGATGTGCAGGCTTCAGTAGTTGCAGCACTTAGGCTCAGTAGTTGTGGCTCACTGGCTTAACTGCTCTGCAGTATGTGGGAATCTTTCCTGACTAGAGATTGAACCAGTGTTCCCTGCATTGCAAGGCAGATTCTTAACCACTGGACCACCAAGGAAGCACCAGAATGGACCTCTTAATGGTGGCCATCATATTCATATTCCCTTGACCTCCTGAGGAGGCATAAGTGGACCCTGTCCTAGCTTCTCCTGTTAACTAGGTTGGAGCAAGAACTGGTCTCCCTGGAAGGAAGACTGGAACCACAGACCATTAAGAAGTTCATGGCAGAACAGCATAGCTCAAGGCTGTACTTGTTCTACTCAATGTAAGGTTAAGTATAAGTAAAAGATTTGGATCACCCCTTTCCTTCTGGAAGGAAACTTCTGGCTAAAGTGGCCAGAGAGTCATTTCAGACAATGATGATAAACATGAGTAAAGGGCAGCAAGACCATAACACAAGGAAAACATTACAAAATCCCTGGGCATGTGTTTTGCAATTTTTAGGCCAAATGTGTGACCCATGGAGAGGATGCAGACTTTAAGGTCAATTTCACAAGAATGGAATGTGAAAAAAATCATCAGAGTCAGAATCTAACATTTGACAAGTTACTTAATATTTCTGACCCCATTTCTTCATCTGAGAAAGAGAATAACAGTATATCCAAACCCAAAACATCATTCACTGTTAATGTGTTGGTAATTCCCAAAGCCACTTCTCTGCACTAGCCTTTCTGAGCTCTAGTTGTACAGTCAATAGCCAGGGGAAGCTCTGTCTTGCTCCAAAGACAGTGCAAATTAAGTCAAATTTTCTAAACATCCTCCACACCACCAAACTGTTTTCTAATGTCAGGGAATGGATGCCACTATACATCTACTCAAACCATACACCGAGTCAGTCACTGGCTTCTAATTTTGATATCAAGTTGCCCTCCTTTCCTCTATTTTTTACTGTCTCTGCTTATAGTTCAGTTTCTCACCCTTTCTTTCCTGAACAACTACAGTATCCCCAGGGCTTAGAATAGTGGCTGGTACATGCATAGCAATACCTTAGTAGTACTTGAATGCAAAGTCTGGACTAAGGGAGCAGATAAATTAATACATCAGTGTGATGAGTGCTATGGTATGTGTTGTCCTGCCACAGGAGGAAGTACTCAGCTGATGAGGATGACTGTTCACTTCAGTCCAGTTCAGCCACTCAGTCGTGTCCGACTCTTTGCGACCCCATGAATCGCAGCACGCTAGGCCTCCCTGTCCATCACCAACTCCCAGAGTTCACTCAAACTCATGTCCATCGAGTCGGTGATGCCATCCAGCCATCTCATCCTCGGTCATCCCCTTCTCCTCTTGCCCCCAATCCCTCCCAGCATCAGGGTCTTTTCCAATGAGTCAACTCTTCGCATGAGGTGGCCAAAGTACTGGAGTTTCAGCTTTAGTATCATTCCTTCCAAAGAACATCCAGGGCTAATCTCCTTTAGGATGGACTGGTTGGATCTCCTTGCAGTCCAAGGGACTCCAAGAGTCTTCTCCAACACCACAGTTCAAAAGCATCAATTCTTCTGCGCTCAGCCTTCTTCACAGTCCAACTCTCACATCCATACATGACCACAGGAAAAACCATAGCCTTGACTAGACGGACCTTAGTCGGCAAAGTAATGTCTCTGCTTTTGAATATACTATCTAGGTTGGTCATAACTTTTCTTCCAAGGAGTAAGCGCCTTTTAATTTCATGGCTGCAGTCACCATCTGTTTTCAGCTTTAGCATCATTCCTTCCAAAGAACATCCAGGGCTAATCTCCTTCAGAATGGACTGGTTGGATCTCCTTGCAGTCCAAGGGACTCTCAAGAGTCTTCTCCAACACCACAGTTCAAAAGCATCAATTCTTCTGCGCTCAGCCTTCTTCACAGTCCAACTCTCACATCCATACATGACCACTGGAAAAACCATAGTCTTGACTAGACGGACCTTTGTTGGCAAAGTAATGTCTCTGCTTTTCAATATGCTATCTAGGTTCATCATAACTTTCCTTCCAATGAGTAAGCATCTTTTCATTTCATGGCTGCAATCACCATCTGCAGTGATTTTGGAGCCCAAAAAAATAAAAGTAGGGTGGCATAAAAGGGTCACAATAAAAATTACCTTGAGAGGCATCTTGCATTTAACAATGAAAATATCTGAGTACCTACTATGTGCCAGGAACTGTGTCAGACATAAGATTCACCAAGACACACGCCTTGCCTCTACCAAGGTCATTATCTTATGGGGTAGAAAGTCTCACATGCACAAACTGTCTAATCAAAATATACTTGGATGTCCAATGTTTATCTCAAAAGTGTTTATCCCTGTCCCACCACCCAATCACACATATAAACATGCTCCAATCACAGTATTTGCCACATTAGTTAATGGCACCTGTCTCTTGCCAGTTGTTCAGGCCAAAGGTACTGGTGTCATCCCTGACTTTCGTTTCTAACAATCAGCTTCTGATACATCAGTAAATCCTATTGTCCCTGCCTTCAAAATGAAACCAGAATATGACCCCTTCTTGCTTCCTCTGCTACGATGATTGCAGCAGTAGTTTCATAACTAATCATCCTGCTTCTTCCTGAGACCATACAGTCTATTCTCAACACAAAAGCCTTATGTGCTCAAGGAGGGTACTGGCTACAGATGATAGATGGATGGACAGATAGAGGAATATAAAACCATGAGGCCAGATAAGGTCACCAAAGCAAAGAGTATAAATAGAGAGATCTGAGGACTGGACTCTGGGACATTTTTAAATTAAGAAATTGGAAGGGAAAAGAAGAACCAGGAAGCAGAGGAGACTGAGAAGCGGTAACCAGGGAGGAAGAAGGAAATCCAGAAGAGTGTGGCATACTGGAAGTCAAGAGCAGGGAATATGGTAAGGAGAAAGTTGGTCGACTACATGAAAAGTTGTGAATTGGCCAAGTAAGATGAGGATGCAGAGTTGACCACCAGATTTAACAACACAGAGATCACTTGTGGCTTTGAGAACAGACTCACATGTGATGGAGGTGACGGCATGACTGGAGTGGATTCAAGAGAGAATGAAAGGAGAGCAGTTGGTGATAGCAAGTGTAATCAATTCCTTCAAGGAGGTTTGTTCCTCAGAGGTGCATAAAAACAAGGATATAGCTATAAGAGGAAATGCAACCCAGGGAGAGGTTTTTTAAAAGGGGGAGCAACCCCCTGCCCAGGTGGCTCAGATGGGAAGGAATCTGTCTGCAGTGTGGGAGACCCGGGTTCGATCCCTGGATTGGGAAGATCCCCAGGAAGAGGGCATGGCAATCCACCCTAGTATTCTTGCCTGGAGAATCCCCATGGACAGAGGAGCCTGGAGGGCTACAGTCCGTGGGGTCAGAAAGAGTCAGACACAACTGAGCGACTAAGCACCCACAGACATAATGTGCTGGATGCTGGCATCAATGATGCAGTTGAGGAGTGATAAACTGATACTGCAGGAGAGGAAGGAGAGAAGGCTGGAGCCCTGTGGTAGTGTAGAGATAAGGAGATAGGAGCCAATATCCAAGTCCTATAGCTGGTCTTGGAAAAAGCACAGACAGTTGGCTGGTGGTTAGTAGAGAGAAGAAACCATTAATGAGATAGACTTTGAACATTAGAAGAAAGGTTGCTCCCACAGGTAAGACAGCCTGGGCAAAGACTCAAAGGGTAAATGAGGGACTCCCCTGGTGGTCCAGTGGTTAAGAATCCACCTGCCAACACAGGAGACAAGGGTTTGATCCCTAGTCTGAAGGGATTCCACATGCCACAGAACAACTAATCCATGTGCTGCAACTACTAGGCCTGCGTGCAGCAAATACCGAAGTCCACAGTCTAAAGCTCATGCTCTGCAATAACAGAAGCCACCACAACGAGAAGCCTGCGCGCTACAGAGAGAGAGTAGGCCCCTGCTCACCAAAAATGGAGAAAGCCGAGAATAGCAATGAAGACCCAGCACAGCCAAATAAATAAATAAACTTTTACCATTTTTTTTTTTTTTTTTTTTTTTAATCTTAAAGGAGGAGCTGGGAAGGGACCAAGGCTGAAGGTAGAGGATGGGAATATGAAGAACCAAAGCTGAAAGTCAAAGATGGAGATGGATTCTGGAAGTTACCATGGCAAATTACTATTACAGCGTAAGCACTAGGTATCCAAGGTGGTTGAGTTGCTGATCATGTGTGAAGAAGATGCTTCTGGAAGCAAGAGCAGCAGGAAAGACTGCAGAGATTTTCTAGACGCATGCAGCCTAGAGGCTAGAGACACTGAAATATTGCAGGTGTGGCATCCTAGTGTCCAGGAAGAGACCAGGGACATCTGCGGGTAGGAAGAGAGAACTGGGAAGCAGAAAGACAGAGAGGCTGCCCTGAGGGGATGGGAGGGACCTCTGCTTTGCACGCCTCATTTCTCTCACAAGGTGACACTTCTGCATTCTCACCTTCTGACCTACCACAGAGGAGCCAAAAGCTGCAGTAAGGACAGGAAGTGCTGCAGCTTCCTCGTGATACAGTGTGGGGGTCTGTGGGGTGCCCCTGCCTCCCTGATTCCTAAGGAAATCCAGGATGGCTCAGCATACATCAGACCAGGAGGTGGAAGCAGGACTCTTCCTCTGTGAGGACCCAGCATGTAGCACAATGTGTCCTGCGAGCAGGAGGCAGAAAAGCCAGGATGGGAAGAAGCATGAGTGTCCCTCTGCATGGTGATACTGTGCCCCCGAGGTGAGGAGGCACAAGGCCCAGGCCTGCTGAGCCACACCCTCCATTGTTTCCCTAAAGCATCCCCAAAGATCAGAGGAGGTCCTGTGGCGGCACATCCTCCCAGCCTGCTGGGAGGTGAAATGAGAACCACAAAGAAGGAAAGCAGAGGAAGGCTCAAATGAAGGGAACTGACTAAGCATCAAGTGGGAAGCTGAGGTTAGTGTGCAAACATCCTGGCTTAGGTGGAGCAGGTCCTTCCGATGTATCCTACCTGCCGGATGCCAGCCCTGGCATCTGCTGCTGACCAAGTCCTACAACAAAGGGCTGGGGGCAAAGAGATGAGCTGGAACCAAGACCTTCAGGATTTTCAATTTCTCAGCAAAATCAAGAGCTGAGAGAAGACAGGCTCAGAGCCTAGGATTCACGCAGGATGGTGTAGCAGGATAAAGTCTCACTCATCCCATCCTATAACCCTAGCACAAGCCCCACCATCCAGCTCCCCTTTGGCTCAAGAGCTAAAATCAGAATGAAAACCCTCACAGCAGAGGACAAACTCCAGAACTGCTGGCAGATGGTAGGAATATATCGGTGCTTGCTTGGGAACTTTGGAGTTGGCTTCTGCACTCTGAGGTACCACCCTGTCCTGACATGGAGCCCTTAGCCTGGTCTCTGCAGAGAGCCTTTCAGAATTCTAGAGAGAGGATTTCGGGCAACTGACTTTCTGCAGTGGAGGGATGGCTCCTCCACAGAATCACTTCTCCTGTAAAACAGAATCTCAGCTAACAGGGACCATGGCTGCTCCGTTACTGCACCACCTCAACAAACACAGGGTGGGCACAGGAATAAACACCACTGGAGATGCTGCTTCCTGTGCCATGTGACAGGAGCTGAGTCTCTGCTCTTCCCCAGTCAGCCAAGCCTGTTGCTCCACCTGCTTCAGGGCAGAGGCCTGGGCTGTCGGAGAAGGAAGCACAGAGTCCACTGCAGGGAGACGAAAGAAGGGAGGACAGCCCCGAGTACAAGCGGGAACATGAGGAGTGAGAACAGTGTAGGCACGCAAGGTGCCGGGGGAGGCAGAGGACCCATGCCTAACGGGGCTTGCAGAGGACTGTCCCTTCCCAGGCACAGACAAGTGAGGCCAGGACCCTGCGTACTTGCTCTGATGGGAGCACGGGAGGAGAGAGGGGGCCTGAGAAGGGGCCAGAAAGCAATCTGTTTCCAGAAGGGGGGGTGCCTGCTGCCAACTGCCCCCCTTTCCCGTCCTGTCCCCCTCCTCCACTAGAATGTCTCTGGGTCCACAGCCAGGCAGAGAGCATATTGGGGGCTTTCCAAAGTGTATCATTCCCAAGGTCAAGCCCCACACTGAGGCCCCAGGGGCAGGGCCCCAGGGAGGCAGCCGGACACATGGGAATCCAGACAGCGGGAAGGAAAGGAAACCATCTCTTGCGGTAAACAGTGCTGGCAGCTGGGGTGCATCAGAGGAGAGGGGCAGGGGAAAGTGAGAGGCCAGAGCACAGCCTCACTGCAGTCAATGACACACAGTTACAGACACAAGAGGACATGATTTCAGTGATGCCACTCAGAAACTAACTCGGAGTAGCCAGAGACACATTCAGAAAACACACCTCCAGAGACTCATGAACACCCAGCGGCAGACGTGCTCCACAGACTCTGGCACCACACACATGGAACAGACACAGCCCCCATCCTGCAGGCCACAAACACAAATGCATTTCAAATCCAGCCTGTAAAGTCTTTCTCCTCCATAAATCCTCTTAGGCCACCTCAGCCCAGGCCTGTTCATCCACCTCTAAACTCCAGTTTGGAATTTCAGTACCATTGCCTGTCCTTTAATAAGGACAGTTTTAGATCCACGTGCATACCTCTGCTCTCAACTTGGCTGTGTGCTTTGAAGAAATGTCACAGCCAGCAAGTGAATCCCTATCCTCTTCAGCAGCCCCATCCTTCACTTACACGCCCATTCCCACCCCCAGGAGTGTCCCCAGTTTGCCGCAGGGCCCTGACTCTAAGTCAGTCTCTCTGATGCAGCAGAAAAAGAACTTAAAGGAAGAGTCAACCAAACAAACCTACTCCGTTAAGGTGATATTAGTAGGTTTTACCAAAAAAATCTTTACATTACCTTGTGCTTCCCATCTTTACTTGCAATCTGTAACAACTATCTCAGTGCTATTCCATGCATAGTCCAAACGCTAAACTGACCCTAGGCACCACACATGGGGTAATGTCTGCAACTACACTAAGCACACAGACATCACACACTGATGAAGAAAACGGTCATCTGCAGTCCAGGGACCCCATAGTTCCCTCAATAACATCTGCACAGTCATCAGGGCACCCAGTCCCTGGTGGCCTCAGTACTCAGCTGGGAGCTCAGGAGCACCAGAGCACCCAGGTCCTTTGACCCTTGTTAGATGTATGAGCCGTCAGGGGCCCAGCTCACCCCAAGCCCTGTTCTAGGACTAGCTCAGCTTCTGGGCTAAAATTCCTGCCATACCCCTCCTGGCTCCTGCCTGCCAAGCTGGGAGCATCTGTTGTCCTGGAACCCCCATCAGGCAGAAACAAATGGGCCTGAGGCTGAAGGAGCTGTGGCCTCTTCCCAGTGTGGGGGTTTCCAGACTCTGGTGAACCCACACCTAGAACCGCGACCCCACAGCCTGGCCCGTGTGCCCATCCTAAAGAGGTGGCTGCTGACACTGGGGGAATAGGGGTGGACGGCACATCTCCTCTCTCTCCTCCAGGGTCTCAGTCTGGTGACAGTGTGTGTTCACTCTGTGCTCATCAGCAAGTAAAGCTGAAGGGAGTCACATGCACCTCCCTCACCCTCACCCTCAGCACAGGACCTCTGGTGTAACACACCTTTGTACCTCAGCCACCGCAGAGACTGTCCAATACCACCTAGGCTCCATCGAGAGCTCATCAAGCCCAAATCCTCACCCAACAGACTGGAACACTTCAGTGGCTACTCACATGTCACATGTGCAGCCATCCAAGTCTCTGTGTCACCTTCCTTAACATCTACACCCAGGCTGGCTAGAGGACCAAAAGAGGGGTTGGTTCAGGGCTGCAAGCTCCAAGATATGTACATGAGGTGCTTGAGAAATTAACAAAATCAGCTTACCATTAGATAAACATGATTGTCAAGTACTGCACAAAGGTGAGATTTTACTCTATTTGTAATTTAACTAGCTATCATGTTACTGTTTCATGAATGCTGGCAGAAGACACAAGACTCCTGGATCTGATGTAAAGGATTTTATTACTCATATCATAGCCATAGCAAAGGCTTTAGCACAGGTTTTTGCATCAGTTTCCCATGCCTACCAAGTACCAAGGGGTTGGCACAGGATATACGGTAGATGCCTGCACACACAGTGGGCTGTGTTACAGGAGGAATATCTGTAAGGCAGTAAGGCAAATGTGTGTGGCAATGAAGTTTGGTGATTCACTGCTTTTCTAGTAAGAAGAAGCAGGCCTAATCTTTGTCCAGGGGAGATGCTTTATCTGTCAAGGTTGCTTGTTGCAAATTCAATCCTGAGAAGTGGTCTGGGAAACAGGGTTTTGCAGTCTTGGCATACCTAGTAAGAACACTCAGGAATCCTAAAGGCCCAGGGTGGTTTGCCTCTCAACAGTGATTAGCAATGGGTAAAAATAAATGACTGGTGAAGGAAAAAAAAAAAACCAACCAGCTTTCTCTGTACCGGAAGTCCCAGGGAAGACACTCCAGTTAAAAAGGAAATCAATTAACAAAGCCTCAACAAAGTATGCTTATTCATTACTTCTTTAACTGACAGGTGCAACGGGGGTTTTCTTGGTCCTTATCAAGGAAGAGAGAAGATACTATCATAGGGACAATGTGAATACTGAAAAAACTGGTAACTTGAAAATGGTTTGGAAAATACTTCAAGGGACAGGAGTAGGTGGTGGCAAATAACAGTGGAACCTGAAAGCTGAATAGGTCCATTTGGCAGAATGAAATGGAAAGAAGGAGAGCCAATGACAACCTAAACCTTTCCGTGTTAGAAGCAAGTCTCTGAAGTGGCTTCTCCTCATGATTCCCACCTGGTGTTCATGCTTTGTGTAATCTCATCTTCCTGAGTATGGGTAGTCATGTGATTTGATTCTAATCCACAGAACACAGCAAAGGGGATGGGATGCCACTGCATGATTATATTACATAGACAGTCTTCTAGCATACTCAGTCTACAGACTACCTCCTGCCTTGATGAAGTGGCCATGCTGGGAAAGCCCATATGGCAAAGAACTGCAGGTAGCCTCTAGGAACTGTGTGTGGCCTTTAGTTGTTGTTGAGAGTGGTCTTCAGTTGAGAGCAAGCAAGAAGCTAGGCTCTTAGTACTACAACTGCAAAGAAATGAATTCTGCTAACAAGCTGAGTGAGCCTGGAAGATTCTTCCCCAGTCAAGCTTCCAGATGAGAACACAGCCCAGACAACACTGCATTGACTGCAGCCTTGTAAGACCCTAAGCAGGGGACCAAGCTGGTCCCTTGACCCACAGAAATTGTTGTTGAGTCACTAAAGCATGTCCAACTCTTTGCAATCCCATGGATTGCAGCATGTCAGGCTCCTCTGTCCTCTACTACCTCCTGGAGTTGGCTCAGATTCATATCCATTGAGTCAATGATGATATCTAACTATCTTATCCTTTGAGGCCATAGAGACTATGAGACAATAAATTGTAGGCAATTTTAAACTACATCTGCAGTAATTTGTTACCCAGTAATAGAAAATACACTGCTGTAACCATGAAAGTAAGAGAAGTATCTGTAAGGCAGTAAGGCATATGTCTGCAGTATGGAATCTGTGCATAAGCAAGGTACACCCTAATTCCACAGTATGAGCCAGGGAAGAAATAGAGGAGATAGCATCTAGGGAACTCCTCTCCCTCAGCTTATTCTATAAAGACATGTGGCTAGGGAGAGCCTGCAGCCCTCCTGATAGGGCTGGAAACATCTCATCCTGCATATTAAATGTAAGTTATCCTTTTGTGCCTTCATTTTAATTCTTGATATGGTACTGGCAGACATTCCTAAAAAGCTCAAAAATATAATTAACAGTGATCTTCAGAACATGTGGAAGGGTATTCCCCAGGGCTTCCCAGGTGGTGCTACTGGTAAAGAACCTGCCTGTCAATGCAGGAGATAAAATAGACTTGCGTTCAATCCTAGATTGGGAAGATCCCTGGAGGAGGGCATGGCAACCCACTCCAATATTCTTGCCTGGAGAATCCCATGGACAGAGGAGCCTAGTAGGCTACAGCCCATAGGGTTGCACAGAGTCGGACATGAATGAAGTGACTTAGCACACCTGCACAGGGGTATTCCCCAAGAAATGAAAATGCAAAAGAAACTTTTGAAAAGTAGGGAAGCAACCCAAAACAAAGGGTTTTACAGAGAGGAAAAGGAGCCCCAGATTTTTCAGTTCAGGAAGGAGGAACAATTGAGATAGTTCCCACAGCTTTACATAGAGTAGGTATTCAATAAATTTTTCTTGAAGAAATGTTGAAAAGATGAATGAGGAAAACTAAAAGTTTTTTTCTTTAATATCAATGTCACACCCTCTCTCTAGTTCAATGTGGGCTAAAGGGGGATGAGAAGACCAATTCTTCATAATTCATTTCTAGAAACTATGCAATCACAAGCTCATCATATCCATTGTGTTTCCTCAGAGGTGGAGGCTAAATGGTGAGCCAAGGTTAGCAGGGATGATGTTAGGTAACCAATGCAACAGATATGATTTCTTTGCTCATGGGAGAAAGCTACTAAATTTTGGAATTTAGTCAGTTTCCATAACCCATCACATTTCTTTTGGATATTTACCCTAGAGTAGAATTGCTAGGTCATATGGAAAGAACTTGTAATATTTTGAAGAACCATGAAACATTTTCCACAGCAGCTGCACCATTTCACAGTTCTACCAGCAATGCAGCAGGATTTGAATTTTTCCATATCCTTGATGACATGTTATATTCCTTTTTTCTCTCAAGAACAGCCTTCTGTGGATGTGAATATCTCATTACAGTTTGACTTTTTTAAATATCTCATTGCATTTCCCTAATGACTAATGATGTTGATCATCTTTTCATGTGCTAGTTGACCATTTGTATATCTTCTGTTTGAAGAAATGTATATCCCTGTCATGTCCTCTCCTCGTTCTTGAATTAGGTTGGATTTTTTGCTCTTGTTGAGATGTAAAAGTTCTGTTTTAACTGGGTATTAACCCCTTATCAGCTGTAGATCTGCAAATATTTTCTCCCATTCCACAGTTGTCTTTTCACTTTCACGATAGCGTCCTTTGATAAAAAAAAGTTTTAAATTTTGATAAAGCCCAATTTTTCTATTTTTTCTTTTGTTGTCTGTGCTTTTGATGTCATACTTAAGAAACCATTCCCAAATCCAAGACCATGAAGATTTTCTCCTTCTTTCTCTTAAGAGTTTAATAGTTCTAGATCTTAGACTAACATACATTCTCTTTGAAGTCTCTGATATTTCTTTCCAAATAAAATCTGAAAAACATATTTCATGATTCTAATCCTTATAACCTTTCTCAAATTGCTTAATCTGTCTCAGTTTAATTATCCCTCAAGGGATAATTTCACAAGGTTATTTTAAGAGTCATAGGTTTAAACATTGCTAGTGTAGTGCCTACCACACTGGTGCTCAATAAACCTTCATTTCCTTTCTTTTCTCCTTCAAACTACTTTCTTTACAGGACCTGCCAGAGTCAGTTATTCTACCTGATTTTACAGCTTTCTTCCTGAGGATCAAGTCTAGGGTCTCAAATCTTCTTTCTTTGTTTCAGAGGACTCTCTGGTCCTCCCCCACTCCCCTAACCTTGTTCTCTTACAGAAGTTAATGCCGCCACACTAACATCCAGCTTGGAGCCAAATGAGCTACCACAGAGCATACTCATTCTAACGGGGTTTGGGGGAGGAAGGGACAAAAGTGCAGCCCCACAGGTCTCCCGCCTCTCGACCATGTTGGAGGGACACAACCTAGGGCACATTAAACCCTGAAGGAGGTCAAGGCCAGAGATCTTTGGGCATAAGGGAAGATACTCCTGAATCCCTCCCTCCACTTAGATTCCTTCCAGGCAGTTCTGGGGCAGAACTCAGGTCCTCCCGTATACCAGTCCTCTGTGGGGTCCATCTCCACGGTGCAGGCTCCTGAGGCTCCCTTCTGTTCCCGAATCATCTTCCACTGAAACCACCAGAGACCACCCCTGCCTCTCATAGGTGTCGAGCTAGCGTCCTCCACACAGGGCCTCCCGTGGCAGCAAATGCAGAGAGCGCCCTGGAGTCTCTTCACACAGGGTCTTCCCCGTGTGGCAGCTCCGCTTCTGGCACGCTCCCAGAGGGTAGAAGCAGGGACACTCCAGGTTCATCCACTCACAAAGGTACCGCTCCGGGGAGGCCGTAATACCACACCTGAGTCCGCAGAGGGCTGTCCGCTGCTCGCAGACCAGCCCCTCACGGTGCTTGCCCGTTCCCGGCCGCCCCCGTCCCCGCTTACCAGACGGTCAGACTGCGGGACGCTGGCCCGGGGCTGCAGGTCTCCCGCCTGCAGGGGATGGCCAAGTGCCCCGAGCAGGCGGAACAGGCAGAGAAGCACGCTGAGGCGGAGCAGCCGACGGAGGGGCCCTTGAGTGCCCGCGCGTCCGGGGCACACCACCCTCTGGCGGCGCGCCTGCGACGCGTGCGCACGCTCGCAAAGGCGTCTGCGGGCAAGGAGGTGCACGCCCTGCCCTGCCTCCTGAGCCTCGACGCCCGGCCCTCGCGCAGCAGCCAGCCACGGCAGGTGCGAATGAGGCGCCCAGGGACCGCTGGAGGGCGTTGG
>SJXQ01006428.1:276439-294988 GCA_006408695.1 Aepyceros melampus
CGGGCTTGGTGGCCAGCTCCTATGAGCTGTGGGTTCGAGTCCCTGTGGGCGCTCCCCATCAGCGCCTCAGCAAGGTTAGTGCCTCCCTGGAGGAGACAGTCTGAGAGGGGCCTCCTCAGGGGTTGCGGCCGCTCCCAGTTCCACCACCTTCCTGGGGAGGTCGGAATCATACACCCAGCGGCCTGGGCCGGGGTCTGCCTCTCCTGTCAAAGCCAGGTGCCCACTCGGGCCTCAGGTCATACGGTAGTTCTGTGTTTAGTTTTTTAAGGAACCTCCATAGTGTTCTTCACAGTGAAAGTGAAAGTGAAGTCGCTCAGTCGTGTCCGACTCTTTGCGACCCCATGGACTGTAGCCTGCCAGGCTCCTCCATCCATGGGATTTTCCAGGGAAGAATACTGGAGTGGGTTACCATTTCCTTCTCCAGGAGATCTTCCCGACCCAGGGATTGAACTCAGGTCTCCCACATTGTAGGAAGAGGCTTTACCATTTGAGCCACCAGGGAAGTCTTCACAGTAGCTGTATCAATTTACATTTCCACCAACAGTTTGAGAGGGTTCCCTCTTCTGCACACCCTCTCCAGCATTTATTGTTTGTAGGTTTTCTGATCATTGCCTTTCTGGCAGTGTGAGGTGATACCTCATTGTGGTTTTGGTTTGCATTTAGGTAATAATTAGTGATGTTGCACATCTTTTCACATATCTCTTGGCCATCTGTATGTTCTGTGTGACTTCTTTGGAGAGATGTCTATTTAGGTCTTCCACCAATTTTTTGATTGGATTTTTTTTTATATTGAGCTCCATGAGCTGTTTATTTTGGAGATTAACTTTTTGTCTGATGCTTCTTTTTTGACCCACCTCCTAGAATAATGAAAATGAAAGCAAAAATAAACCATTGGGACCCAATTAAAGGATTTTTCGCAACAAGGGAAACCATAAACAAGGCAAAAAGACAGCTCTCAGAATGGGAGAAAATATTTGGAATAGTTCTTGACTGGCAACCTGAACATACTCCAGGTTCCCCAGGGCCACTTTTGTAACCTGGTTTATATTTGAAAAATAGGTTATATTTTCAGATGGCTCACTGCTAAGGCATGGGATATGCATGTCCCCTGAGATGCAGTGTGAAGCATACTGAGAGAATGTGATGGGTGGATGAAAAAACAAAGGTTTGTTCATGTTGAATCAGAGACCTATTAGAATTCTGATGGCAGGAAGTCTGCAGATAGGCCATTTGAGGAGGATTTTTGGATGAAGTCAGTAAAGGTCAAAGTGAAACAGAAAAGCTATCTCACTCTCAGGACTATAAGTTTATTTTTTGAGGCAAGGTTTGAATTTTATAGTGGGCAGCCAGATCAAACACAGGAGCGAAAGCATCAGCTTTCTTACCATCTAAGATACTGTTACACAGTCCATTCACATTTAATGTTGTTATTGATATGGTTAGATTTATGTCTGCCATTTTGAGTTTCTCTGTTTCATATCTTTTTTGCTCTTTTCTCCTTACTGCCTTATTTTGCATTAAGTGACTATATTCTGAAATTATTTACCTTAGATTGGGACTTGAACACACGTGGACGGGAATGAAACCCAGCCAAAACCCTGCTTGGGACTCTAATCCACATGGCTGGGACTCAAACCCAGCCAAAACCCATAGTACCTGGTTTCAGAACCCAATGAGGCTCAGGTTCTTGTCTTGAAAAACAGACAGCAAGATGCCTTGATGTCTCACTGCAGAAAGAATTCAGTAAGAGACAAAGTGATAGGTAAGAAGTGGATTTATTTAGAGAGAAACACACTCCACAGACAGAGTGTGGGCCATCACAGAAGGTGAGTGTAGTGGCAAACAGTGGCATAGTTAGTTTTTATGGGCTGGGTAATTTCATATGCTAATAAGTGGGAGGATTATTCCAACTATTTTGGGGAAAGGATGGAGATTTTCAGGAATTGGACCACTGCCCACTGCTTGGTCTTTTGACAGTGCCTTGGAACTGTCATGGCGCCTCTGAGTGTGTCATTTAGCTTGCTGATTGAGGATCAAGGTCTAGTGAAGTCAACTTGTGTTCCATCTTGGACCCATTTGATTCTAGTAAGTTTATGGTTTATCTATGTCATGCTTTCAAAAGTTGTGCCCTGTCCATTTCCCTCCTGTTACAATTCTAGTGTGAAATTTAATGATTTCTTTTGATGATCATACTAGGTAATAAGGTTTTTTGTGTGCATGTGTGCTAAATCACTTCAGTCCTATGGGACTGTTTGCGACCCTATGGACTATAGCCTGCCAGGCTCCTCTGTCCATGGGATTTTTAGATACATTTAATTATTTCCTTAAGATAAATTCCTAGAAGTGGTATTGGGTCCAAAAGTTAGCACATTAATGAGCCTTTGATATCCATAGCCACTTCCCCTTCTTAAGGAGTTGTCACAGTTTATATTCCTACCAGCAAGGCTTTATGTGTTGTTGACTGATCCTAGGTATCAGTCTCATAGAGTTTAGCTTCATTTACATAGCTGGCTCTTATATAAATACTGGAATTTGAGCTGAAATCTAGCAAGTTAAGGCTGATTTAATATTCAGAATTGAGGATCAGCTATAAAAAGGGCCTCCTTGGTATTTAGCCCCTGTTGTTATTTAATGGAAATTTTCTTGGTGAGTTTTTATAATAAAGTATAGCTTTTTATCTCAGATCCTACCATGTCTTAGCCAATCTCAGAATGAGAATGAGGACATGGACATATTATTGATCTACTTGACTAGCACCTCAGCCAACCTTAATGTTGGAGAGATATAACAGTTGCTTTCTTTAAAGCAAGACATTCTGAGTTTCAGCTCTAGATTTAGGCCTAAATTCCTAACACCTTTCCTCTATAATGTGCAGTCAAACTTTTTCTCCTAGTGCTTTGTGATGATGAGATAGTTCTGTACCTTGATAGAAGTAATTGTTATACAGATTGGTATGTGATAAAGTGGGTTAGAACCACACACACACACACACACACACACACACACATTTTTATCAGTGTCAGTTTACTGGTTTTCATATGTTACCATAATTGTGTAAAACACAACATTGGGAGAAATTGTGAAGGGTGCAGGGGACCTCTACTGTCTTTGCAGTTTCCCATGAGTCTATAAGAATTTCACAATAGAAACTTCAATAGAATTTCGCAATAGAAATTTCACAGTAGAAAAGAGTCATGCTCAGTCGTGTATCACTCTTTGCAACCCTGTGGACTGTAGATCCCTGGGCTCCTCTATCCATGGGATTTCTTCAGGTGAGAATACTGGAGTGGGTTTCCATGCCCTCCTCTAGGGAGGGGATCTACCCAACCCAGGGACTGAACCTGCATCTCCTGTGTCTCCTGCATCACCGGTGGATTCTTTACCCACTGAGCCATCAGGGAACATCTGTCATTTATTAATACCTGCTGCACTTCTGCATAGTGTAGCAACCTGCTGTGTGTGTGCTGGTAGTCTTGCTGCCTGACACTACTCTGAGGATTCCGGTCCAACTCCCTAGAAATCTTAGCTCTTTGTCACTAATAAAAATGCTTTTGTATAAAAACATTGCTTCTGAGTGGCAGCAACTATGCCTCTCTGTCCCCAGAACCTGGGATAAAACACAGCATAACTCCTTTGTAAGGCTTATGTTGAGGGACAAAAATCATAGCAGTGGCCTCTCTGTGAGGATTTCTCTTATGAGGCTATGATATGACCCACAGTACATATTAATCAATAACCTTGAAGTTTCCTAAAGAAATTCTATTATAGCAATAATTGAGGTGCTGTGGCATTATCATGGAAGAAGGAAATGGCAACCCACTCCAGTATTCTTGTCTGGAAAATCCCATGGACAGAGGTGCCTGATGGACTACAGTCCATGGGGTCACAAAAGAATCAGACATGACTGAGCAACTAACACAAAGCATTATCATGGAAGCAGAATCTGACTTTAGCAAGTTTTCTAGAAACAGATGAGTCTGAATCCTTTACAGCTGTGTAGCCCCTCCAGAGTTCTCTATAAACCATGAAGCAGGAAGGGTAAATGTGAAGGCCCATGCCCACATCATTTTAAATGAACACACTCATGTTTCATTACATGAATGCGCCCCTGTTTAGGAAGGCACTGATCCCATTGGCCTGTCCACACAAGCACCCTCTGTCAGTGGGTACCAAATCAATAAATAAACCTGTACTAAAGACCTACTCTGCAAAAAGGCATAAGACTGTCTTTGGCTCTGACTCCTCAGCTCTGAGACAGAGGAGCAAGGACTGTGTAAGGTGCTGTACAGGAGTTTGCAGTACAGGTTTTAATGGCTTAGTGGGATGACAGTGACTGTGGGTTATCTGTAAGGTAAATGGTATATGGGATGGAGCTGGTGCCAGGTTTGCTGAATTTGATGGTTTTTTCCTGGGGCAAGAGGTCAGGCTAATGGGACAGTGAGAAATGCTGCAGCAACAAAACGATGGCAGCAGCTTCAGGAAGCAGGATCTGATTGGGTAGGAAATAAAGTATCCTGTTCACCTTCTCTTCATCCCACTGGGAGAGACCCACCCTAGGATTCTGAGAATAGCCAAACACACAACATCTGACACTGGATCTCTATGATTGACAGCAATTTTTTAATCATACATATTCACATCCCAGGGGAGGATGACACAAAGCACCACGTAGTGCCATACAGGGCTGCTCTCAGATGTATGAACAAACAGGGGCTGCAGAAGGCAGGCTTTGTAGTAGAACTACACAGTTAGTCCTTTGAGACCTTTAATGTAAGGCTTAGAATGTCAAGGCAGCACATGAAATTTTAGGCTTTATAATACATGTAGGGAAGTAATATAAACTACTTTGTATATTCCTAAATTATCTTAAATGTGAGGATCTATTTTGCATAGATAATAAGAAGGATTTTTTAAAACAACATGAAGTAATAGTTTCTTTGTCTTAAATCATTTTCTAAATATTCTTACTTAGGCCTGGGCTGGGGGACAAAACCCTCATGCTAATAGTGTTTTGGGGAATGGTTTTAATTGAAATATAATTCACATACCATATAATTCACCCAATTAAAAATTAAAATCAGTGATTCTTAGTATATTCACAGAGTTGGGCACCATCACCACCTTCAATTTAAGAATGTTTCATCACCCTAAAAGAAACCACATATCCTTTAATCATCACCTCTCAACCTTCCCATTCCCCAACCCTAGAAATTCGCTTAATCTACTTTCTTTATGTATAGATTTGCCTGTTTTGGACATTTAATGTAAATAGAATTATACAGTTTGGTCTTTTGAGATGGGCTTCTTTCACTAAGGAGAATGTTTGAAAGTTTCACCCATGTTGTAGCACATATCAGTATTTCTTTTTTTTTTTTTAGTATTTCATTTTTTTATGACTGAGTAATATCCCTGGGAGTTGGTTATGGACAGGAAGGCCGGGCATGCTGCAGTTCATGGGGTTGCAAAGAGTCGGACACGACTGAGTGACTGAACTGAACTGATGGATGTATACCACATTTGTTTATCCATTTATCAGTTGATGGGCATTTGGGTAGTTTCTGCCTTTTGGTTATTATTAGAAATACTGCTGTGAACACTCATGTACAAGTTTTTGCATGGACATGTTTTCATTTCTCTGGGTATATGCCTAGCGTGAAATATGGGTTGTATGACAACTCTATGTTTGACCTTTTACGGAGCTGCCAGACTGTTTTCCAGAGTGGCTGCATCATTTTACATTGCCACAAGCAGTATAGTCTCACCAACTCTAGTTATTATCTATTTTATTATAACTATCCTCGTGGTCACAAAGTGATATCTCACTGTGGTCTTGATTTGCATTTTCCTGTTGACCAGTGATATTGAGCATTTTTTCATATATTTATTAGCTATTTGTGTACCTTCTTTGGAGAAATGTCTGTCCATGTCTTTTGCCTGTCTTTTGGATTGGATTGTTTGTCATTTTGTTGCTGCATTTTATGTATTCTGTATACTAGACTCTTATTAGATACATGATTTGCAGATATTTCTCCCATTATTTGGATTGTCTTTTCATTATCTTGACATGTCCTTTGAAGCACAAAAGTTTTCAGTTCAGATGAAGTCTGGTTTCTCTATTTTTTTCTTTATTTGTTATGTTTTCAGTATTATATAGAAAAACAATACTGCCAAATCCAAGATCTAAAGACTTTCTTCTATGTTTTCTTCTAGGAGTTTTATAGTTTTAGCTCTTAAATTCAGATCTTTGATCCATTTAGAGTTAATTTTCATCTGGTATGACAGGGGCCCAAATTCACTCTGTGCAGATATTCAGTTGCCATTGTACCATTTGTTTAAAAATTCTTTCCCTCGTGGAAGTGCTTTGGCACTCTTGTCAAAACTCAATTGACCATACATTTGAGAATCATTCATTGGTTCATAAATACTGTATTCATACATACAGTCCATGGGGTCACAAAAGAGTTGAACATGATTCAGTGACTAAACAACAAGCTTTAATAGATGCTACCAAACAGTTTACCGTAGTGATTGTACCAGTTTACACTCCTGCCAGGTCTGTATGGACATTTTAGTTGCTCTAGAACTTTGTCATCTTTGACATTGTCAGTCTTCTTAATTGAATACTTTATGGTAGGCCTATAATACTATCTCATTGTGGTTTTAATTATATTTCTGTGACTTCTAATGAAATTGAGAAACTTTTCATTTGTTTACTGGCCAGATTGATATCTTTTTCTGTGAAGTGCCTGTTCAAATCTCTTGCCCATTTGTCTACTGGGTTGTCTGCCTTTTTCTATTGATTTAGATATTTTTTTCTTTAGAACTCCGGATGCAACCCAATTTATAGACTAAATGTCATATATATGTATATAATATTATTGACTACACACATACACACACACATAATCTTTTACCCTTCTGTGGCTTTCTACTCTCTTAATGGTATCTTTTGATGAACAAAAGATCTTGATTATAATGTAGTCTGATACATCAACCTTTCTTTATGGTGTTTTATGTGTCCCTTTAAAGAAAAATTTCCTGTCCTTAAGGTCATGAAGATATTCCTCTGTGTTATATTCTAGAAGCTTTCTGATATGTTGTGACTACTCTAGAACAACAAGATAGGCTTCCACCCACAATTTGACTCAAATGTCAGACTGATGATGTCAGAGGCACAGGTCAAGAAGTTATGAGAAGTTTTATTGCTTACATAGTTGAGATCTCTGGGGAGAGCAGAACAGACCCTCAAAAGCAGATCCTGAGCAAGCAAAGAGACTGGCTTGGACTTTTTATTGTAAATTTGGTGTTGGGGGCGAGGTAAGAGTTCCCATTTATGAGGAAGGGCCTTATGTGAGTCTTCCACCAGTACCAAAGGTGAGAAACCAGGCTTTCTTACCCGTTTCACCCAATATAGGGCACAAGGGGAAGAGAGGGCTGAGGCTTTAAAAAGCTACTGGCAGTCAAACATAAAAAATGAGTCAGACTCTTTATTGTGTGGTTTTACTTTCATCATTTAGATATCCTGTACATCTAGAGTTGAATCTTGTGCATAGTTTGAGGCAGAGATTGCTTCATTTAACTTAAGGACATCCAAATGACCTAGCTGTGTTTATTTAAAAGAGTCTTCCTTTCTCCACTGATCTGCAGTGCCACATGGTCATAAATCAAACATCT
The DNA here is from genome assembly GCA_006408695.1 of Aepyceros melampus. Lineage (NCBI taxonomy): Eukaryota > Metazoa > Chordata > Mammalia > Artiodactyla > Bovidae > Aepyceros > Aepyceros melampus. The sequence continues at coordinate 284,114 of SJXQ01006428.1, forward strand.
GTATGTTTATAGTCCTGTTTCTCTATTCTCTCTTTTGTTGTGTGACTTTTATCTATTATTGCACCAGTATCACATTTTCAAATTCACTTCAGTTCAGTACTTCAGTTGTGTCCGACTCTTTGCGACCCCATGAACCGCAGCATGCCAGGCCTCCCTGTACATCACCAACTCCCAGAGTTCACCCAAACCCATGCCCATTGAGTCAGTGATATGTCCCAACCATCTCATATTCTGTCATCCTCTTCTCCTCCTGTCCTCAATCTTTCTCAGCATCAGGGTCTTTTCAAATGAGTCAGCTCTTCGCATCAGGTGGCCAAAGTATTGGAGTTTCAGCTTCAACATCAGTCCTCTCAATGAACACCCAGGACTAATCTCCTTTAGGATGGGCTGGTTAGATCACTTTGCAGTCCAAGGGACTCTCAAAAGTCTTCTCCAACACCACAGTTCAAAAGCATCAATTCTTTGGCGCTCAGCTTTCTTTATAGTCCAACTCTCACATCCAACATAACCAATGGAAAAACCATAGCCTTGACTAGACGGACCTTTGTTAGCAAAGTAATGTCTCTGCTTTTCAATATGCTGTCTAGGTCCATCATAACTTTCCTTCCAAGGAGTAAGTGTCTTTTAATTTCATGGCTGCAATCACCATCTGCAGTGATTTTGGAGCCCAAAAAAATAAAGTCTGAGACTGTTTCCACTGTTTCCCTATTTATTTCCCATGAAGTGATGGGACTGGATGCCATGATCTTCGTTTTCTAAATGTTGAGCTTTAAGCCAAACTTTTCACTCTCCTCTTTCAATCAAGAGGCTTTTTAGTTCTTCACTTTCTGCCATAAGGGTGGTGTCATCTGCATATCTGAGGTGATTGATATTTCTCCTGGCAATCTTGATTCCAGCTTGTGCTTCATCCAGCCCAGTGTTTCTCATTATATGCTCTGCATATAAGTTAAATAAGCAGAGTGACAATATACAGCCTTGACTAGTCTGTTGTTCCATGTCCAGTTCTAACTGTTGCTTCCTGACCTGCATATAGGTTTCTCAAGAGGCAGGTCAGGTCATGTAGTATTCCCATCTCTTTCAGAATTTTCCACAGTTTACTGTGATCCACACAGTCAAAGGCTTTGGTGTAGTCAATAAAGCAGAAATAGATGTTTTTCTGGAAGTTTCTTGCTTTTTCAATGATCCAGCAGATGTTGGCAATTTGATCTCTGGTTCCTCTGCCATTTCTGAAACCAGCTTGAATATCTGGAAGTTCACGGTTCACATATTGCTGAAGCCTGGCTTGGAGAATTTTGAGCATTGCTTTACTAGCATCTAAGATGAGTGCAATTGTGCAATAGTTTGAGGATTCTTTGGCATTGCCTTTCTTTGGAATTGGAATTAAAACTGACCTTTTCCAGTCCTGTGGCCACTGCTGAGTTTTCCAAATTTGCTGGCAAATTGAGTGCAGCACTTTCACAGCATCATCTTTCAGGATTTGAAACAGCTCAACGGGAATTCCATCACCTCCACTAGCTTTGTTCGTAGTGATGCTTTCTAAGGCCCACTTGACTTCACATTCCAGGATGTCTGGCTCTAGGTAAGTCATCACACCGTCGTGATTATATGGGTCATGAAGATCTTTTTTGTACAGTTCTTCTGTGTATTCTTGCCACCTCTTCTTAATATCTTCTGCTTCTGTTAGGTCCATACCATTTCTGTCCTTTATCGACCCCATCTTTGCATGAAATGTTCCCTTAGTATCTCTAATTTTCTTGAAGAGATCTCTAGTCTTTCCCATTCTGTTCTTTTCCTCTATTTCTTTGCATTGATCGCTGAAGAAGGCTTTCTTATCTCTTCTTGCTATTCTTTGGAACTCTGCATTCAGATGCTTATATCTTTCCTTTTCTCCTTTGCTTTTCGCTTCTCTTCTTTTCACAGCTATTTGTAAGGCCTCCCCAGACAGCCATTTTGCTTTTTTGCATTTCTTTTCCATGGGGATGGTCTTGATCCCTATCTCCTGTACAATGTCACGAACCTCATTCCATAGTTCATCAGGCACTCTATCTATCAGATCTAGACCTTTAAATCTATTTCTCACTTCCACTGTATAATCATAAGGGATTTGATTTAGGTCATACCTGAATGGTCTAGTGGTGTTGCCCACTTTCTTCAATTTAAGTCTGAATTTGGCAATCAGGAGTTCATGATCTGAGCCACAGTCAGCTCCCGGTCTTGTCTTTGTTGACTGTATAGAGCTTCTCCATCTTTGGCTGCAAAGAATATAATCAATCTGATTTCGGTGTTGACCATCTGGTGATGTCCATGTGTAGAGTCTTCTCTTGTGTTGTTGGAAGAGGGTGTTTGCTATGACCAGTGCATTTTCTTGGCAAAACTCTATTAGTCTTTGCCCTGCTTCATTCCACATTCCAAGGCCAAATTTGCCTGTTACTCCAGGTGTTTCTTGACTTCCTACTTTTGCATTCCAGTCCCCTATAATGAAAAAGATATCGTTTTGGGTGTTAGTTCTAAAAGTTCTTGTAGGTCTTCATTGAACCATTCAACTTCAGCTTCTTCAGCATTACTGGTTGGGGCATAGACTTGGATTACTCTGATATTGAGTGGTTTGCCTTGGAAACGAACAGAGATTATTCTGTCGTTTTTGAGATTGCATCCAAGTACTGCCCCTGACCTTGGATGTGGGGTAGCTCCTCTCGCCTGCTTGACCATGATGGCTACTCCATTTCTTCTGAGGGATTCCTGCCTGCAATAGTAAATATAATGGTCATCTGAGTTAAATTCACCCATTCCAGTCCATTTTAGTTCGCTGATTCCTAGAATGTCGACGTTCACTCTTGCCATCTCTTGTTTGACCACTTCCAATTTGCCTTGATTCATGGACCTGACATTCCAGGTTCCTATGCAATATTGCTCTTTACAGCATCAGACCTTGCTTCTATCACCAGTCACATCCACAGCTGGGTATTGTTTTTGCTTTGGCTCCATCCCTTCATTCTTTCTGGAGTTATTTCTCCACTGATCTCCAGTAGCGTGTTGGGCACCTACTGACCTGAGGAGTTCCTCTTTCAGTATCCTATCATTTTGCCTTTTCATACTGTTCATGGGGTTCTCAAGGCAAGCGGGCGAGAAGAGCTACCCCATGTCCGAGGTCAGGGACAGAAGCCGGGAGGACGCCATGCCTGAAGGGCAGCAGCCTAGAGGAGTTACCCCACATCCAAGGTCAGGGGCAGCAGCCAAGAGTGCCAGGCTGCGACAGTGCAGGAACGGGAGAAAGGAGCTACCCAAGTCTGAGGTCAGGGGCAGCGGCCGGGAGGAGCCACCCCAAGTCCGAGATCAGGGGCAGCCGGGAGGAGCCACCCCATGCCTGAGGCCAGGGGCAGCAGCCAGGAGGAGCAACCCCACGTCCAAGGAGCGGTGGCTGTGCGGGTAAGGAGGGCCTAGAGGAGCTATCCCACATTGAAGGTCAGGAAGGGTGGCAGTGAGGAGATACCCTTCATCCAAGGTAAGGATAGTGGCTATGCTTTGCTGGAGCAGCTGTGAAGAGATACCCCATGCCCAAGGTAAGAGAAACCCAAGTAAGATGGTAGGTGTTGCAAGAGGGCATCAGAGAGCAGACGCACTGAAACCATACTCACAGAAAACTAGTCAATCTAATCACACTAGGACCACAGCCTTGTCTAACTCAATGAAACTAAGCCATGCCCATGGGGCAACCCAAGATGGTTGGGTCATGGTGGAGAGGTCTGACAGAATGAATTCTCACACTGGCCTACATTTGGCCTTGAGCAATTCCTTAAAACCTAGAACTGAATTCCTACCAGATTGATGGTGTCCAGGTATGGAGTCAGTCTCAAATAAGCAAGTGCACCTGTGCTATATCTCCTTGGAGGCACCTGGCTTTCCTAAGATTAAGATTAATTAGATTGCTCTGAAACATCAGCTCTCCAACAAATTCCAAAAAGTTTTGGATTTACAGATTATCTTGTGATTTTTTTGGTGGTTGTTGTAATAGTGGAAGCAGTGCTATCTCCAGCTTCCCTCTGTCCTAAGCAGAATCCAAAAGCCCCTGAGAAACTGTTTTGTAATTAAATCTGTTACATGTATTAGAATGCAATTTGTAACTAATACAAGTACCAACTAGCAACATTGCTCAAATATAAATTCTAAATGGAGCAAAGGTGTAAGCATCAAGAGATAAAACTGAGTACCTGAAGAACTTAAACCTTTCTAAGTTTTCTTTTTTAATTAAATTTATTTATTTTAATTGGAGGATAATTACAATATAGAACTGAATTCCTACCAGATTGATGGTGTCCAGGTATGGAGTCAGTCTCAAATAAGCAAGTGCACCTGTGCTATATCTCCTTGGAGGCACCTGGCTTTCCTAAGATTAAGATTAATTAGATTGCTCTGAAACATCAGCTCTCCAACAAATTCCAAAAAGTTTTGGATTTACAGATTATCTTGTGATTTTTTTGGTGGTTGTTGTAATAGTGGAAGCAGTGCTATCTCCAGCTTCCCTCTGTCCTAAGCAGAATCCAAAAGCCCCTGAGAAACTGTTTTGTAATTAAATCTGTTACATGTATTAGAATGCAATTTGTAACTAATACAAGTACCAACTAGCAACATTGCTCAAATATAAATTCTAAATGGAGCAAAGGTGTAAGCATCAAGAGATAAAACTGAGTACCTGAAGAACTTAAACCTTTCTAAGTTTTCTTTTTTAATTAAATTTATTTATTTTAATTGGAGGATAATTACAATACTGTGATGGTTTCTGCTGTACATCAGTATGAATCAGTCATAGGTATACATGTGTCCCATCCCTCCTGAACCGCCCCCCACCTCCCTTCCCATCATATCCTTCCAGGTTGTCACAGAGCACTGGCTTTGGGTGCCCTGCTTCTAAGTTTTCTTAAAACACAGAAGCCATAAAACAAAATATTAATAATAAGGATAATAAATTTTAGTACATACAATGCAGATTTTCTGCATGGCAAAAAAAGATCATTATTAATATCAAATAACAAATATTTGCAGAGGGCTTCCCTGGTAACTCAGTGGTAAAGAATCCACTTGCTAATGCAAGAGACATGGGTTTAATCCCTAATCCAGAAAGATCTCATGTGCCACAGAGCAGCTAAGTCCATGTGCCATAACTACTGAGCCTGGGCTCTAGAGCCTGGGAGCCACAGCTGTTGAGCCCACGTACTACAGCTAAGAAGCCACATGCCCTAGAGCCCATGCTCTGCAACGAGAAGCCACCACAATGAGAAGCCTGCACACTGCAATTAGAGAGTAGCCCCTGCTTGCCATAATTAGACAAAACCCATGCAGCAACAAAGACCCAGCACAGCCAAAAATAAATAACTAAATAAAAATTTTAAAATTCGTATTTACAGAGGGCAGAGATCAAAATGGCAGAAGAGAAGGAAATGGAGCTCACCTCCTCCCACAAATACATCAAAAATACAACTACATTTGGAACAAGTCTCACAGAATACCTACTGAACACTGGCTGAAGATCTCATACAACCAAAGCTACAAGAAAGATCACTACATTACCAGGTAGGGCAAGATGGAAAAAAAGGAACTGGTACAAGACCTGCACCCCTGGGAGGGAGCTTAAAAAGGGGGAAGGTTCCCTCACTCTGGGAACCCCTGTCACTGGCTGGGGGATCAGTCAGGACAAATAGGGAACTTCAAAGACTCAGAGGAGAGAGCAGCAGCTGACCTTCTGCAAGTGGAACATAGAGAAAACTACAAAGTCAGTCCCAGCCACCTTACTGTACTCTCCATTTGGAAACATGCCTTGGTGGTGTGCATGGGGCCTAGGTGCTGAAACATGGGCTTCAGCAGACAGACCTGGGGAGAGGACTGGGATTGGCTGTGCAGAGACAGCCCAAAGGGGCTAGAGCATGGTCTGGGCCACAACCAGGGATTTGCACAGAATGGAGCCAGATCTTCCATAGCAGCCTTATCGTTAACACATATGCAAAGAGAGGGGAAAGCCCCCACCATAGAAGCCTCCTTCTCCACGTGTTCACATTGGGTAAGGGCCTGCCTCTAGGAGCTGTGGGAGCACACAAGCACCAGCAGGCTTCTCATACATGAAGTTGGGGCTGAAATCTGAGCCACTTCTCTGTGACTGTGTGATTTTGGCAGATTTGTACTACTGGTGGCTTTGAAAGTGCAGGGGCTGCAAGACATCCAAGCAGATTACTGGTGCTCCCATGGCTGGAGGGGGTCAGCATTAGCAGTGACAGGCTTTGGGTGTACACACACGGAAATGGGGCTGCAATCTAGGCTGATTCCTATAGCTCATAGGATGGGTACAGGTGTACAACTACAGTGGATCCAGCAGCTGGATGTAAGTGTATCAGTGGCTTTGTGAGCACAGTACCTGAGGGACATCCAGGCAGATTCCCACAGCTGAGATGAGGCCAAGGACAGTGTACTCTGTGAGCTCATACAACAAGTGACAGGCAACACCACAAAGTGCACTTTCTAGTGGACAGCTCCTGCAAAGGAATAGTTACTAGCTCCTCTCCCAGCAGGAGCACTCCAGTCCCACCTACCTCATACTGCAGCTTAGAACCAAATCTAGGGGCTTCTACCCCAACAACTGGGGAACAGACTCTACCCCTGACAGGGATGTGACAACCACAGAGCAAAGAGGAGGCCCTATTCAACATACAGTGCAGCTGTAGTCACTGCAATATTAATCACACCCCCTGTCAAGAGAATAACAGCCAGCACACACTGGGAAAAGCTGTGAAGGGTATCCATACTATAAACAGCCCTCACATCAAAAACATTAGACTCATGCAGGCTACACAGGGATGGTCCCACATAAAAACAGCTCTTCGAGACCACAGTAGATAACTTTCTCCTAAATTCCTAGATGGCAAAGAATCTGCCACAGTGTCAGAGACCTAGGTTTGATCCCTGGGTCAGGAAGATCCCCCAGAGAAGGGAGTGGCAACCCACTCCAGTATTCTTGCCTGGAGAATCCTATGGACAGAGACGCCTGGCAGGCTACAGTCCATGAAGTCGCAAAGAGTTGGACATGACTGAGCAATTAAGCACACACAGAGAGAAATATAAGTAAAATGAGGTGGAGGAACCTCTCCCAAGTAAAAGGATAATTCCCAGGAAAAAACAATGTAACAATCCTTTCCAGTCTATTAGGCTGCAAGTTCAAAAAGGAGGTAATAAAAATACTGAAGGCTATCGATTAAAAAAGCAGATGACTATAACAAGGAATTAGATTACAAAGAGGAGCAGATCAAAATTAGACTCACGTGCCAAGATGAAAACTGAGGTAATGGCAATAAACAGCACACCAAATAGTGCAGAAGAATGAATAAGTGATCTAGAACATACAGTAATAGAAATTACCCAATTAGAACAGCAAATAGACAAAAATTTTTCAATGAAAGCAATGTATGAGACCTAAGGGATAATATAAAAACAAGCAAATCTAGACATTATAGGGATCCCAGAAAGGGGAAAAAAAAAAGAGAAAAGGGGATTGAAATTGTATCTGAATAAACTATGGCTGAAAATTTTCCAAACCTAAAGAAGAGAATGGATGTCCAGGTACAGGAAGCACAGAGGAACCCAAAGAAGATGAGCCCAAACAGACCTACACCAAGATGTATTATAATAAAAATGGCAAAAAAAGAGAGGATTCTAAAGGCAGCAAGAGAAAAGCACATAAAAGCAAAACATTAATCACAAGGGAACTTACGAGTCTATCAGCTGATTTCTTTACAGAAATGTTGCAGGCCAAAGGGAGTGACAAGATATATTCAAAGTACTGAAAGGTAAAAGCCTACAACCTAGAGTATTCTACCCAGCAAGATTATCATTTATAACAGAAGGAGAGATAAAGAATTTCTCAGATAAAAACTAAAAGAATACAGCAATACTACACATATCCTAAAAGAAATATTAAAAGATCTTCTCTAAACAGAAAAGAAAAATCTACAGGAAAAAGAAAATCACAATAAGAAAATGAATCACTTAAAAGAAGATGTGGTACATATATACACTGGGATACTATTTAGCCATTTAAAAGAACAAAATAATACATTGGTAGCAACATGGATAGAGCTAGAGATTATCATATTAACTGAGGTAAGAGAGAAAGACAAATACAATATGATATCACTCATGTGGGGCCTTCCCTGGTGGTACTAGTGGTAAAGAACTCACCTGCCAGTGCTGGAAACATACGAGATGCAGGCTCTATCCTTGGGTTGAGAAGATCCCCTGGAGGAGGGCATGGAACCCACTCTAGTATTCTTGCCTGGAGGATCCCATGGACAGAGGAACCTGGCAGGCTATAGTCCATAGATCACACAGAGTCAGATGCAACTGAAGTGACTTAGCAGGCATGCACCACTCATGTGGAGTCTAATTTTTAATGTTATAAATTAACTTATTTTTAAAAAAAAAGAAACAGACTCACAGATTTTGAAAACAAGCTTATGATTACCAAAAGGGAAACATGGGGTGGGGGGGAATAAAAAAGAACTTGAGGTTAACATATATACACTGCAATACATAAAATAAATAATCAACAAAGACCCACTGTATAGCACAGGGAACTCTACTCAATATCCTGTGATAACCCATGTGGAAAAACCATATTCAGATGTGGATAACCCATCTGAAAAAGAATGAATATATGTGTAACTGAATCATTATGCTATATACCTGAAACTAAAACAACATTGTAAAGCAACTATACTCCAATATAATTAATAAAACAAAAAGTAAATCACTTAAATAAATCACTACACAGGTTTTTTAAAATTAAAAAAAATTGTGAGAGTGATTATAACCATAATGAACAACAAAAGGATAAACATGAAGTTTTAAAAGAAGACATCAAAATCATAAAATGTTGGGTGGGGACATAAGGTAGTTTTCTTTAAGAATGTGTTTGAGCTTATATGACTACCAGTCTAAAGCAAGTAGATATAGTAATGGGTTAACACACTTGAAAAGCAGGATAATCACAAATCAAAAACGTACAATAGATTCACAAAAACCAAAAAGAGAACACAAGCATAAAATAAAACCATCAAACCCTAAAAGGAAAAAAGAACAAAGAAGAAATGCAAAATCAACTGGAAAACAAGGTTTAAAATGACAATAAGTGCATGTCTGTAAATAATTACCTTAAACATCAATGGACTAACTGCTCCAATCAAAAGACATAGAATGGCAAGTTGGATAGTAAAAGAAAAGCTTACAATATGCTGCCTACAAGAAATCCACTGTAGGGTGAAGAACACACACAGATGAAGGTAAGGAGGTGGAAAAAGATACTTTATGTAAATGGAAATGACAGTAAAGTGGGAACAGCAATACTCACATCAGACAAAATAGACTTTAAAACAAAGGCCATAAAGAAAAATACTATATAATGATTTTTTTAAAAAATCAGTACGAGAAGAGGATATTACACTTGCTAACATCAGTTCAGTTCAGTTAAGTCGCTCAGTCATGTCCGACACTTTGTGACCCCATGAATCGCAGCACACCAGACCCCATGGACTATAGCATCACCATCTCCCGGAGTTCACTCAGATAGTCCAAGGGACTCTCAAGAGTCTTCTCCAACACCACAGTTCAAAAGCATCAGTTCTTTGGCGCTCAGCCTTCTTCACAGTCCAACTCTCACATCCATACATGACCACAGGAAAAACCATATCCTTGACTAGACAGACCTTAGTGGGCAAAGTAATGTCTCTGCTTTTGAATATACTATCTAGGTTGGTCATAACTTTTCTTCCAAGGGGTAAGTGCCTTTTAATTTCATGGCTGCAGTCACCATCTGCAGTGATTTTTAGCATTATTCATTTTAGCTAAGATACAGAAACAACATAAATGTCTATCAACAGATACATGGATAAAGAAAGTATGGTAAATATATACAGTTGGATATTCTTCATGGGTCTTAGAAATAAAAGAGAATTCTGCAAAATACAACAACATGAATGAATTTTAAGGATATTATGTTAAGTGAAATAAGCCCACAGAAAGAAAAACACTTTTATTTAAATCTTTGAATCCCCGCATATGAAGAAATAAAAGTGAAACTGTTAGTTACTTAGTCATGTCCAACTCTTTGTGATCCCATGGACTTTAGTCCACCAGGCTCCTCTGCCCATGGGAATTCTCCAGGCAAGAATACTGGGGTTGCCATTCCCTTCTCCAGGAGATCTTCCCAACCCAGGGATCGAACCCAGGTATCCTGCACTGCTGACAGATTCTTTACCATCTGAGCCACCAGAGAAGTCCTCCCATTATATGGGATATCTAAAATAGTCAAATTCATGGAATCAGAATAGAGGAGCTTTAGTTGCTGCAAAGAAGATCAAAGATCCTGTATGCTGCCACTAAGTCCCAGTGCAGACAAATAAGTAAAATATATATATATATATATAAACACACACACACACACACACACACACACACACACACACATATTAAAAGAGGCTAGGGGAGGTGGAAGTAGGAAGTTACTAATCAGTGGGCATAAAATTTCAGTTATGTATAATGAGTAAATTCTAGAGATTTGCTGTATAACCACTGTGCCGATAATCAACAAACTAATGCACACTTAAAAATTAAGAGGCTAGTTCTCATGTTATATGCACAGTTCAGTTAAGTTCAGTCGCTCAGTCATGTCCGACTCTTTGCGACCCCATGAATCACAGCACCCCAGGCCTCCCTGTCCACCACCAGCTCCCGGAGTTCACCCAGACCCACGCCCATGGAGTCAGTGATGCCATCCAGCCCTCCTTGGTCGTCCCCTTCTCCTCCTGCCCCCAATCCCTCCCAGCATCAGAGTCTTTC
>SJXQ01006430.1:0-100406 GCA_006408695.1 Aepyceros melampus
GTGAGTCTGAGTGAACTCCGGGAGTTGGTGATGGACAGGGAGGCCTGGCGTGCTGCGATTCATGGCGTCTCAAAGAGTCAGACACGACTGAGTAACTGAACTGAACTGAACAAAATTTATACTCTGTTTCTTTGCTTACAATACTGTACTGCCTAGGCCTTCAATACATTACTGAATAGAAGTAGAAAGAGCATTTTCCTGATCTAAAGAGAAAAGCATTCAATGTTTTACTATTAAATATGATGTTAGTTGTAGAATTTTTCACTGATGTCTATTATCAGATTGAAGAGGTTATGTTCCTCTCTGGTGAGCATTTTGATCAGGAATGAGTGTTGGATTTTTTCTAAATTTTTTCCCCCTGTATTTATCGAGTTGATCATATGGCTTTTCTTCTTTATTCTCTAGATGTGGTGAATTATACTGATCGATTTTCAAACATTAAACTATCCTTGCATTATTTGTGATAAACTGCACTTGGTCTTAATAAATTATCCCTAATAAAATTTTTAAAATTATTCCTTTCATGCATTGTTAGATTTAGTGTGATAGTGATTTGTTGAGTAGTTATTTTTTTATACCTATATCTTAAAGGAAACAGTTCTTTAAAGAAAACAGTCTTCAGTTTTCTCATAAAGTCCTCTTTTCTGATTTTGGAATCGGTATAATGCTGATTTCATAAAATTATTTGGGAAGCTTTCTCTCCTCCTCTGTTTTCAGAAAGAATTTATGTAGGGAATAGCATTTTTTCTGCTTAGATAATTGACAAAATTCTCCATAAAACCATATAGATGGGCTGTTTTCTTCATGAAAAGGCTTAAAATTAGAACTTTTTTCTGTTTTTTTTTCAATTTTTTGTTTTTCCTGAGTCAGTTTTGTTATGTTTTTAATGGATTTGTCTATTTTAATCTCAATTATCATATAAATTATCATATAATCTCAATTGTCATATCATATCATATTGACATAAAATTATTTATAAAATTTTTCTTATTGTCCTTTTAATATCTGTAGCATCTATATTTTATTCTTTCTTTCTTTCTTGATTTTGGAGTTTTCTTCATTGATGAGCCTTACTAAGGATTTATGAATTTTATTAATCTTTTCAAAGAACCAACTTTTAGCTTTATTAATTTTTCCATTTTTTGTCTTTTCTTCTATTTAATTAACTTTAGTTCTTCATTATTTCCTGCCTTCTATTTCCTTTGTGTTTAATTTGTTCTTTTTCTAGCTTCTTAAGGTGGATATGGAAATCACTGATTTTAAACATTTCTTCTTTTCTTAAAAAAACGTATTTAAAGCTTTAAATTTTCCTTCAAGCCTTTCTTTAGATGTATACCAACGGTTTGTTTCATTCAGTGAAAACTACTCTCCAATATCTCTTGTGACTTTCTTTTTGAGACACGGGTTATTTATAAATGTGTTGTTTAATTTTCAAATATTTGAGAATTTTTCTTGATACTTTTTTGTTATTGGTTTTTAATTTAATTTTATTATGGTCAGAGAATATATTCTATGAGATAGTAGTCTTTTGAAAGTACTGAGAGTTATTTTATGGTTCAGCTTATGGTCCAACTTGGTGAATATTCCCTGGGCTCTTGAAAAGAATGTTTATTCTGCTATCATAGGGTGAGGTGTTCTATAAATGTCACTAAGTCAAATTATTGACTGTGTTGTTCTAAGCTTTTTATCCTTACTGATTTTTAAAATTTACTTGTCCTATAAATTACTTAAAGAATGTTATTAAAATCTCCCATTATGGAGATTTCCCTGGTGGCCTAGTCATTAAGACTCCACACTTCAACCGCAGGGAGTACAGACTGGATCCTTGGTCAGGGAACTAAGACCCCATATGACATGTGGTGTAGCCTAAAACAAAAAAATCTCCCACTATAATTGGATATTTATCTGTCCTGTTAGTTCTGTCACATTTTCCTTCTGTTATTAGATGTATATTTAGAGATGGTATGTTTTCCTGATGAACTGACGCTTTTATCATTATGAAACAGCCGTCTTTTTTTTTTTTTTGAAACAGCCCTCTTAATCTTGAAAATATTCCTTGACTTAAGTCTGCTAATATTAATACAGCCATATCAAATTGCTTGTACTACTGTTTAATTGTATATCTTTTTTCCCTTCCTTTGACTGTAAACCAATATGTGTGTTCTTTGTATTTAAACTATGTCTCCTCTAGATACCATATATACTTGAGCCTTGATTTTTTTTACTCACCTGAAAAATCTATCTTTTAAATATTTAGTCCATATTCATTTAATGTAACTATTAAGATCATTGGGTTTAAGCCCAATCTTGCTATTTCTTTTCTATTTGTCCCATCTAGATTTTTTCCCCTGTATTTCTCCTTTTCAGCCTTTTAGTTTTTTTTTAATTAATGAAACATTTTCCATATTCCCATTTATTTCCTCTATTGGCTTTTAAATTATATCTCTTTGGATTTTTTCTCTTAGCAGTTGCTCTAGATATAACCACAACCCACACTGCAATGAAGATGGAAGATTCCATGTGTCACAACTAAGATCCAGCAGAGCCAAATAAACAAAGTACTTCATGAGAAATGCTGGACTGGAAGAAACACAAGCTGCAATCAAGACTGCCGGTAGAAATATCAATCACCTCAGATATGCAGATGACACCACCTTTATGGCAGAAAGTGAAGAGGAACTAAAAAGCCTCTTGATGAAAGTGAAAGAGGAAAGTGAAAAAGTTGGCTTAAAGCTCAACATTCAGAAAAAGAAGATCATGGCCTCCGGTCCCATCACTTCATGGGATGTAGATGGGGAAACAGTGGAAACAGTGTCAGACTTTATTTTTTGGGGCTCCAAAATCACTTCAGATGGCGATTGCAGCCATGAAATTAAAAGACACTTACTCCTTGGAAGAAAAGTTATGACCAACCTAGATAGTATATTCAAAAGCCGAGACATTACTTTGCCAACAAAGATCCGTCTAGTCAAGGCTATGGTTTTTCCCATGTTCATATATGGATGTGAGAGTTGGACTGTGAAGAAGGCTGAGCACCGAAGAATTGATGCTTTTGAACTGTGGTGTGGAGAAGACTCTTGAGAGTCCCTTGGACTGCAAGGAGATCCAACAGTCCATTCTGAAGGAGATCAGCCCTGGGATTTCTTTGGAAGGAATGATGCTAAAGCTGAAACTCCAGTACTTTGGCCACCTCATGCGAAGAGTTGACTCACTGGAAAAGACCCCGATGCTGGGAGGGATTGGGGGCAGGAGGAGAAGGGGACGACCGAGGATGAGATGGCTGGATGGCATCACTGACTCGATGGGTGTGAGTCTGAGTGAACTCCGGGAGTTGGTGATGGACAGGGAGGCCTGGCGTGCTGTGATTCATGGGGTCGCAAAGAGTCAGACACGACTGAACGACTGAACCGAACGGAATTAAAATAAAATAAATATTAAAAATAAGATAGTCCTCTGATTTAAATACATATTTATTTTCTCATTCATTTCAGTTGATCTAATTTTCATCTAGTATCATTTTCATTTACCCTAATAAGTATTCTGCATCACTTCTTATAATACAGATCTGCTGGCAACAACTTCTCTCAGCTTTTCTCTATCTAAAAGTGCTTTATCCCACCTAAAATTTGAGGATATTATCACAAAATATTGAACTCTGGATTGACAGGGATGGTTTTTTTCCCACATGTCATTCTGTTTTCTTCTAGCCTCCTTTGTTTCTAATGAGAAGTCAGCTCTAGTTTGTTCCTTTGTTCTCCTACATCTAATTTTCCCTCTCCCCACTTCTGGCTGCTTTAAGATTTTCTATTTATTTTGGGTTTTCAAAAAATTGACTGTAATTTCCTGAACAGCAATTGAATTGATAAACATTGAAACTGGACCTGCATGTTCAGATTGCAGATTAAATCTCTGGAAACATTTCTTAGTATATTTTAGTCTACTTCACAGTTTACCAGCTAAAAAGGCATTAAAGACCTTGAAGAGGAGAGAGATTAGATGCCCAGAACAAGGAGGTAGAAAAATAAAGCCATGAGAAAATGTTAACGTATTATTATACTAGAAGATAAGAAGTCTAGAGGGACTCATGAGAGAAAATGCACAGACACCTAATAATAACTACATAAATGTTGAGCTCTACCTAAGTAAATATTTTAATATCAGAGTTGTTTAATAATGAAATAGGCTGTCTCAAAAAGTGAGTTAATAATGGTCACTGAAGTATTCAAATAGGAGCAGGAAGAGTCCTTGTCTAGAAGCTGGAGAAGATGGTTCTGTCTTGGGCTGGGAATGAGCCAGTCAGCATTTATGTTTTCATCAAATTTTAGCATTCTATAATTCAATTTCAGAATTTTGGGATTCTCTTTCATTCATTCATTTAAGAAATACCAAAGGCCTATGATGTGCTTAGCGCTGGGAATACCATAGTGAGCAAAATAACACAGTTTCTGTCCTTAAGGAATTTACCCATCAGCAAAGGGATGAGAAGAAATAATTCTGGGCTCTAGCTCTAAGGATGTAGATAAGCTCTAAGAAAGGGTTTGCTTAGTTGTTAAACACAGCAGTTTTGTAATTTGTATCTCGCTTCTGTAAATCTTTTAATATAGGATAGATTCTCATCTACCTGGGACATTTTAAAATGTAATCAGGGAATGCTTGTAGACAGAGGAATGAACTGTCTAGTCACTTGAAATCTTTTCTATTCTTGTGAACCAATTATCATCTGAACATATTTGGGACTATGTCAACTTAGAATATTTCATTCAAGATCTTCATGCTACTTCCTAATCTCAAGTAAGTAAAGTTTACAAGATGGGAAGAATCTCTTTATCCTTCTATTTAAAAGGGAAACTGAGCAAGATAAAATGATTTCCCAGGACCAAAAGCCAAACCGAAAAATAACCTTTATTACCATTGATATTTACTGAATATCTACTATGTGTTATGGACCTACCGGCCTAGATCTTAAGTACATTATATTATTCATTCCTTCCAACAATCTTAAGGCGATGTATTGTTATTAGCACTTTAAAATGAGAAAACTGAAGCCCAGAGAGTAAATATAATTTGTTAGTAAGGAGCAAGATCAGGATTCAAGCCCAAATCTAATTCTAGACCTCTGCTCTTTCCCTCTGTACTGTAGCGCGATCATACACAAAGTGTATATAGTAATTCAGTTTGTAATTCTCTAGGCTCTGCTGGCCAGGAGACATCCATGGCATGCCCTCCCACTCAGGGAAGACACATCTTGCCCAGGAACGTGGAGGGTCCTAGATACACAGATTAGAGAATAGCAGGACCCTGAGCCTTCAAAGCCAAGCAACATATCTCCTAGTGGCTGGGCAACAGTGCTCCTGATGAGGCGATGGATCTACTGCTAATTAAAATCTTCATTTGAGCTGGGTCCAGCCTCCTTCCAGGGCCAGAGGCAATACAGATTAACCTCCTAATCCAGGTGACACTGACTTGCTTTCTGATGCCAGAATCACCCTCTGATATATTGGGGAATATATTTTCCATTTGCTAATTGGGTATTAGTGTTATCCTTCTTACCAATTCTATAGGAAACCACTGACATGATTACCTTTATCATACTCTTCAAAACATCCTGGAAGATATTTTATAAGAGAAGGCATAGGTGGAAATCCCTCAGAAGTCAAATACCAAAGCGCTGCTACATCCCTCAAGAAGCCTTTTCAAACCCAGGTTGTGTGCTCCGTTATTACACTTAATCATATGCCAGTTCATAGCACAGTTATTAGAGTATGTTTCCCATCCACTTTACTACATACAAGTCCTGGTGAAACAACTTTTGGAAACAGATAGATACAGATTCAAATGCAGTCTCTATCACATACTACTTCTATTTGGAGTTAGGCAAATTGTTGAATTGCTGGATTTCTCTGACTCTCTGTTTCCATGTATTAAATTTGGGTTGACAATATTCCCCATTAAAGAATAATTCTTAGAATTAAAATAGACAATGTGTATAAAAACACCTAGCTAGTTAACTAATAGACATTTGGCCCAAGGTTCTTTCCACCTGGAAAGCAGAGGCCATACCTCTGTCATCTTTGCGTCCCTCCAAGTACCTAACTTAGATGCTTGAACTTCCGGAATGTTCAGTCTCTGTTTCTGAGTGAGGAAAGCACTCTGAACTTGCAACCAAAAGGTCATACTTACTGCCTGTGTAGCTGTGAACCCTACGCTTCCCTTTGATGAAACTCAATTTTCTTACTGGTAACATAGAGTTGATACCATTGATCTCATCTGGTTGTTGTAAGGATGCAGTAAGCATCACTGTGCCAAGCTCAGTGCTTATAAACCCTGATTATACATTAGAATCAGAATATGGGAGCTTTTGAAAAATACTAATACCTAACCCCACATAGGTCCTGAAAAAGAAGTCTCTAGGGATGGGGTCTTGGCAATGTATAAATTTCTACAGCAGCTTCTAGTGGAGAATGAAGGCTGAAAATCACGAGCACGTGTCTGATGAACAGCAAGCACCCAGTTAAGTGTTCTTCCCTCCAGGTAGAAGCAGTAGAAATGGTGACGATGGGAGCAACTTCCTAGGGGAAGGACTCACTCTTTCAGAATCATTCCACACATATCCTGTCACTTAGAAATTCATATTTTAAAATTATTTTAAAGATTGAAATACTGCTAGGTCGGTTATATTTATAAATATTTATAATTTAAGCTGGTGGAACCCTTTGAAAACATCTGGTCCACACCCCTCATTTTGTGGATAAGGAAACTGAGTCCCAGAGAAAGGAAATGGTTTTCCCCATGTCTCATAGTGACAAGAACACAAGTCTGCAAACCATCAGACTGTTGTACTGGATAATGAGATTTTGCTCAAGCCACCAATTAACTGAAAGTGATGGAAGAGCAAGACCTTGAACAGGTGCACAAACCTTGTGCATGATACTATACGTGCTACAGCTACAAGAATAATTCAAGCAGAGATTCTACCCTGATGGAGAGATTAGAGATTTTCTGAGAAAAAGGTAGAGAAAGGAAGGTGGATGTTTCTTTCCTTGCAGTATTGCCTTGGACTGGGGTAGGGGGATCACTGTATCAGTGCATCATGAAAAATCATCCTCATGCTACCCTGGGCACCTAATCTAAACTCAGTTGTTACTGTTGTTGTTTTTATTCTTAATATAATATGAGCATTATACGCCAAGTTTACTAATACAGACTGACCACATCAGAGGTTCCTGGAAAAGTCATATTTAAATTTTACGTAATTGAGATTTCCTGCTGTGACTGGAATCTGTACAGATCAATTCTTCCAGCTAGAAAATCTGGATAAAATATTTGAAGTAAAGGCATCGATTTGAAGGTTCAGAGCACTACCAAGACATCAAACACTTGAAGACAAAGACTTTGACAATGAAGAGATGAGCACAACTTTCAACTTTACTATCTTAGACACATTTGTTGATTTAAAAGTGAGGACTATGAGGCTGGGAGACTGAGCAGAGCCATTGGCAGCCTTAAACACTGGAAGAGCAAAAACTGGCGTCAAGGTCCACCAAGGAGGAGGAACTCTGATAACACTCTAGGCTTTCACTTAGGACCTCTAAAAGGTAACATTTTAGGAGTGAATGTCAACTAGAAATAGACAAAAAATGATAAATCTCAAAAGGATAAATCCCAGTGAATTCAGTCATCAATTGGATTGGGATAATTTCCCTCTAGACTTCTGCTACAAGCAAATGTATTTATTCTCTGAATCAAAAGAATGTCAGTAAGAGCTTCTGATATTTTATACACAATGCCCAGGATTCAAACAAAAGTTACAGAAGCAACAGGAGATAAGACTGAATGTGTGAAAAACAAGAGAGGAAAAAAAAACAGAAAATGAGAGACCCAGAGAGCCCCAGAGCCAGATCCATGAGAGATTCAGATCCTGACATTATCAAATTAAACTAACTGTGAATAATATACTCAAAAATAGATAAGATGGAAAAGTTTCCTCAGACAACTGGAAAATATTTTTTAAAGAATCAAATTCTAAAACTGAAAGAAATACAATAACTTAAATTCAGAATTCAACAGATAGATTTGACAGCACATTAGACAGTTGAAAGTAGATTTACAAACCAGAAAAAAAAATCAATAGAAAATATTCAGACACAGAGAAAAAGAGAGAGAAGTACAGAAAAGACATGAGACATATGGACACGGTGAAAAGTTCAACAGACACAATATTTGTCTTTAAGGAAGTGAGAGAGTGAATAGGAAAGAAGCAGTATTTGAAGAGATATCAGCTGAGAATTTTCCACAACTCATTAAAGGCATCAAGCCCCACACTGAGAATCTCTGTGAATCCAAGCAACAAAATCCAAAACAAACCAACCAAACAAACCCACAGCTAGGCACATTACCGCAAAACTGTTGAAAACCAAGACCAAGGAAAAACTAAAAGAATATGGGGCAGGGGGAAGGGGAAAATGGAATCACATTACCTACAAAGAAGCAAAATAAAATTGACAGATGACTTCCCAACAGAGACTATAGAAACCAGAAGGCAATGATATGTTTTAAAATGCTGAAGAAAAATAACTGCAGTCTAGAATTTGATAACCCATCAGAAAAAACTATCATCGTAAGTGAAGTTTAAGTTCACCCATTTTCAAACAAACAAAAAAGAGAGATTTCATCAAAAGTAGGCTAGCACTGAGAGAAAAAATAAAGGTAGTTTCTTAGGGAGAAATAAAATTATCCCAGATAGTATACTGGAGATGCAAAAAGGAAAAGAGGAAACAGAAATGATAATTGTGGATGATTCTAAAGGAATATTGTATAAATTGATAGTATCATGGAATGAAACCCCAGTTCCCAAAGCTGCTTGCCTGGTGGAGGCAAAACCACCATAGTCACTCACGTGATAATTAGAAATCCTTCTACATTTTTCAACCATCACATTTTTTCTCACTTTTCTTCTTAAGCCACAGACAATTTATCCGCTAATCATTAATACATTGTTTCATTATCATTGTTAGATTAGTTCATCTGTGGCCAGGATTAGTTGATCTGTTATGATAAAGCTGTTCCAGTACATCTGAACATGTCTTCTTCAATACACTATGTACAAATGCCTGTACAGTCTTTGGCAAGATAATCTGATGAATTCTTGGCCCCAGGATCTAATAATATGTATTTAAAAAGTAAAGGTCTATTTTCTCCTCATTGCCATTTATTTTCTGCTTCGCCACCAACAATGTTGGAAGCTTTAGTACACTTTGCTCTATTCCAGCACCAATTATTCAATTCAGAGTCACAACCACAGCCATCTTCAGTTTCACCCAAATGCAAACCTCTCTTTAAGCTAGAATTAAGCACAGTTTTGAGTATGGCATTTAGGCTAATCAGGTATAAATGCAACACAGCTCTTTCAGGTTTTTAAATTTAGACTTGCTAGTATGTCATGCGAAGAGTTGAATCATTGGAAAAGACCCTGATGCTGGGAGGGATTGGGGGCAGGAGGAGAAGGGGACGACCGAGGATGAGATGGCTGGATGGCATCACGGACTCAATGGACGTGAGTCTGAGTGAACTCCGGGAGTTGGTGATGGACAGGGAGGCCTGGCGTGCTGCGATTCATGGGGTCGCAAAGAGTAGGACACGACTGAGCAACTGAACGAACTGAACGGAACGGAGTATGTCATTGTCAGAGAAGGCAATGGCAACCCACTCCAGTGTTCTTGCCTGGAGAATCCCAGGGACAGGGGAGCCTGGTGGGCTGCCGTCTATGGGGTCGCACAGAGTCAGACACGACTGAAGCGACTTAGCAGCAGCAGCAGCAGTATGTCATTGTACATTATTGACTATTCTGTACTCTAGATACTCAAGATGTAATGGGGCCAAATGTTGATTCCCTCTACTAGTTGTTATTTAGTCAGTAAGTCATGTCTGCCTTTTTTGTGACCCACGGACTGTAGCCCACTAGGCTCCTCTGTCCATGGGATTCTCCAGGCAGGAGTACTAGAGAGGGTTGCCATTTCCTTCCCCAGGGATCTCCACAATCCAGGGATCGAACCCATGTCTCCTACATTAGGGGCAGATTCTTTACCACTGAACCACTAGGGAAGTCCTTCTATTGGTTACTTATATCTTTTTTTTTTAATGTAAGTTTCAAAGAAGTTCAGGTTACTGCCTGGTGATGTTAAATGAGACAAACTATATTTATTCATTCAATAAACAATTTTGAGCACTCAATACAACAAGATTCCCACATGGCTCCTATCCTCCATCCATCCAGCCCCTATTCTTACATATAGTAGTCTGTTTAGTTGCTAAGTTGTGTCTGACTCTTTGCAATCCTATGGACTGTAGCCTGCCAGACTCCTATGTCCATGGGGTTCTCCAGGCAAGAATACTGGAGTGGGTTGCCATTTCCTTATCCAGTATGTGTATATATATATATATATATATATATATATATATATATATGTATATATATATGCCTTTGGAAGCAGAGAAGTGGAGAGTGAATCTCAACATCTCCAGCATTTTCTGGATGTATTTTCTTGAAGTAGATGAACAAATGGGTACTGCTCACCCCGAGATTGCTAGAATTACTGTTTTTGTCCTAGAAATTCCAACAATAGATCACAGAAGCATCCCAGCAATATTTAAGAAAGAAAAGATAACTGACACCAGGGATTGCCAAAACTCAGCCAGGTGTTGATAAATTTGGATGGGAACTCCCTGCTGGCTAGCCGAGCTGGTTAGCCCCAATTATTTCTTCTATTTCATTAACCTTATTAATTTGACCCCTCATTTTTTGTTAGTGAATTTTTGGACACCACATAATCAAAAATTAGTGAAATTTTATTGATATGAATTTTAATTAATATGCCCTCAAGGAACTTGCATTTTATTGGAGGGGCTAGTTAAACTAATCAGTAATTATAATGCAATTTAATAAATTCCATAATAGAGATGTGGATAGGATGGGAGTATCCCAACCAACCAAACAAGGGGATACTTGACTGCTTTTCTTTTATCAAGTTTTTCAAGAGACCAGGATGATCATCTTCATTGTAAACACTTTTAGACTCTGAATAGATTATTAAGAATGATGGATTTTAGATCTTTGTCAGACCAACAGCTAAGTGTGTTAAACGAAATACTACAAATGTATTGCCACTATCCCCTATTGCAATTTTCTTTCATTGATTATATCCAATGTTATCATCACTGTGGTTATTATTTCAGTGGTTCTTAAAGTTAGAGCCACATTAAGTCCACTCTTAAACTAAGCTAATTAACTCCTAAGCAGGTATAATCACAAACTCTATTTGACTATGCTAGTGGAAAAAAGGCCAGTTAAAGAGGTTATAAAAATTATTAAACTTAAAACTAACACAAGGGAGAATAAAGATCCCTTCGGGGCAAAAGCTTTTTTATTTCTAAGAATAGAAGATATGGCAACAAGCAAAATCATACAGTTGGAAGTTTAACATTTTATAAGGCATCTGGGGAGAAGTCAGAGGAGAAGGCAGTCCAAGGTTGATTTCTTATGGACAGTACGAAATGAAGGAAGACTGGAGACCAGAAATCCCCAGACACTATAATCTTCTCAAGGTTCTTACCTTGCTCTCCCTGCACAGTTCTTCTACAGCTTCTTCTTCCAATCTACTTTAGCAGTCAGCCAAATAGCAGCCGACTGGTCTGGTTACAAAGGAATTCCCCACCCCCAGGAATGGCTACAATAGGGTTTCAAAAATACAATTTATAAGCAAAAATTTACAGCAGGAAACATGAAAGGAATCGGGTTATGCATAAACCATGAGACATATCTGCCAGGGCTCTCTTCCTTAAAAGGTTGGATCTAATTATACAGGGAGCCATAAAGGAGATGGAGTTAGTGTGAATGACCCCCAGAGTTTCACATTCCCAAGACTAAGGGACAAGGGGAAGGGGAGGACTTTGGTGTCTCTCTAAACAGAAATAACTCCAGCTTAGCGATGAGCTATGTGTCCCTTCTTTCTGTGATCCTCTGGGTCTTGGTCCCTTTTATGCTCTTGTATATTTGCCCAGTTATGTGTCTCGGTTTCTTTTATCCAAGCCCTCTCCTGACTGATTATATTTTATCTCTCGCTTTAATGGGCATGTGAGAGTACAGGATCTTCCACCCTCATGTCAGAGCAGACATCTTATTTCCTAGTCTTTCATTCCAGGGCCCACCCAATAAAACATGCTGAGCTTAAAATGATGTAGGATCTGCTTCCATGAATCCCCGGTTTAAAGCTTAGTTGTAGACTCTTCCTTCCCCTCCCCTGCTTGTCTCTTTAACAAGGGAAAGCAAATAATGTTACCAGAGTCTTGAACTCCAGCTCTTATCTCTACTCTGCATTCTCCAAAGTAGCACGTGATGGAAAAAAACACAAGCTTTAAAGTTCAGGGGGACTTGGGTATAAATCCTGATTCTGCCACCTCTTAGTACTGTGACCTTGGACAAGTGAACCAATATATTTAAACTTCATTCCCCGCATCTGTACAATGGGAATAAAAGAGCTACTTTGCAGGGCTTACATGATTTAATGAAATGATAAATGTAAAGGTGCGAGCCATATAATGCACATTTAGTAAGTGCTAACTATTAGAGAAAAAAAAAACTCTTCAATTTTAGGTATATACTTTTTTCATCCTCACAATAACATTGAGGTTCACATCCACAGATGTCTCACTCTTAGAATGTTATGGCAAATGAGACCTACATTGTGTCAGTTCCTGACAGCATGAGTGATGGGCAGTAGCAGACCTTCTTACTTATAACTTTGCTCAAGATGCTGTCGTGCTTTCTTTTTGTGTCAGATTTCCAGCCAAACCAGGTGATGAATTCGCAGAGCTGAACCCGTATCTCTGCTCCAGTAATGGACAGAATCATTTCTCAACCTAATCCTACCCAATCCTGGGGTCTTTCTTATTCACCATGTAGAGTTTGGAGAAGAAAGTTGGCCTCCTTCAAGAGAGTAAGTTCCAGCAGAAACAGTGGCCCAGATTTTAACCAGGAACAACAACCTGGTGACCATTCAGAGACTTATCATGAGTCCAGAAGCAGGGAACTGCTCTATCATTCGGTAAACACTTCCCAGTTTTCAAAGGGCTTTCATATTTCTAACCTTCTGGGAAGGCCAATTCTTAATTATTTGCATATTCAAATCTCCCCATGTCTCCTCCATTGAGAAAATACTAATCAGTCCGTTACTTATCCATATTATTTGGTCCACGTCAATCTCCAGGAGGACTGATACCATGTGTAACTGATGTAACATTGTATTTCTAGCTTCTAGCCCAGGGCCTGGTACAAAGTGGTACTCAATAAATATTTGGTGAATGAAAAGAAGTTACAACACCCATATGCCCACAATCTCTAATAAACTATTTTTTATCAGGCTAACAAGTTTAGCTGGAAAATTAATCTACTGCCAAGACAAATGTCATGACATTTCCCAAAGCCAAAAGTAAGTATCTTTTTGGATAATCCCAGCTACTGCTCCACAGATCCTCAGAAAAGGACTGTAGACACCCTTAACTCTCTCCGCTAAGGAATCATCATCTCACTTAAGAAGCCAGCTGAGTATTTTCTTCCCAATTCCATTTCATCAGTTTTACTTAAACAGCTGCAACTCTAATAGGTTGTTTCTCCAGATTAATTCTGCTCACTTTAAAAAATTGTTTTATTTTATATTGGAAGTATAGCTGATTAACATTGCTGTGATAGTTTCAGGCAGAAAGCAAAGGGATTCGGCCGTACATATACATGTATCCATTCTTCCCCAAACCCCCTCTCATCCACGTTGCCACATAATATTGAGCAGAGCTCCCTGTGCTGTACAGTAAGTCCTCATTGGTTATCCATTTTAAATATTCTGCTCACTTTTTTAGAATGACTGATGACACATCACCCCCACTGTGATCTTTCTATTCTTCAGGATCTTCCTTCTAGAGGACAGCAATATCATTTAGAGACTGTCTTATCAAAGTGGTCCAGGACTTAGGAAGCATCCTAAAATTCATTATACGTATTTTTTTAATTTTAAGAAATTTTTAGATTTCTCTAGAGTGGTCTTTTCTGATTCCCACCCATAGCTTTTTCTTTTCTTTCTTTCTTTTTTTAACATTTTCCTGTTAGAGACTCTCAAAATAAACAAGTATTGAGGGAGGTGTGATAGAAGCCCTGAGATGAGCTTCATTCCTGGCCTTACCCCAGATGCACTGCAGCTGTGCCCGAGGCTGCCAACACGGCTGAATGACATGTCACACACACTGTCCATGACCTGTCCTGTCAGCCAATGCCAAAAGTTGCTTTGATTAATTTTATTTTTAAATGCAATTGCTGTGTGGGTGGAGCATAGATCCTGCCTCTGCAAGTGTGGAGCAAGTCTCTAATCTGTCTCTTTCACCTCTTTGTCCACTTGCAAAACTGGTATGGCAATAAGATTTGTCTTTCCACATTGATATATAGTAAGACATAAACTATCCAGGACCACTGATAGTTTGACCATGAAAAAGTGCCATGAGAACAGCTCAAAATGATGTTTTCTGAACTCTCTGTGTCACACCTTGTATCTTTAACAAGGTTCCCCAAGGTTCCCCAACAGTATTGAGTCCCCCGCCCCAGCCTTTAATAATTATATAAGCAATAAACACAGATTCATCTTAGTGCAAATGAAGCCAAAAGAATTCCCCTAAAACATACATCGTGGCATTCAAAGAGTTTGGATGATCTAACCCACAGCTCCACAGGCAATGAAGGCTGGCCTCCTTTGGGTACTGACTCTGTGCCAGGAACTGTGTTCACTACTTTACATGCATTAGCTATTCAGTCCTAACAATTACCCTATTACATAGGTACTATTATTAAACTTCATTTTATAGATCAGGAAACTGAGGCACAGAGAGATTAAACGGTTTGCTTGATATCACACATCTAGTACATGGCAGAGTCCAGATTTGAGCCAGCTGGCTTAGCTGTCACACTCTACTGCATTTCCAGATAATTAGAGTGGCCATTCATGTGCCAGCCATCGGGCCAAGTACTCTACAGAGACTATCTTGTTAAATCCTCATAACAGTGATCCCCATCTACAGATGATAACACTGAGACTTCAAAGGATTAATCTGCCAAACATCACAGAGCTAGAGTGGGAGGCTCAGAGACAGGCTGTCTCATTATAGTGTCTGAGAGCAAAGGAAATACTAGATCATGCTGAGAAAGTCGGTGATGGACTCTAACTACAGGGACTTCCATGCAAGACATCCTCATCCTTCAGAAGGTCATGCAAATGTCCTTGCTGGATCTGGTGAGGAGGGAGATTCCTCAGGAGTCTGCACTCTAAGGGATGTGCAGACAAACCAAGGGCAGAATGAACTTCCACATAGGCTCCTGGAGTCTATTGAGGAAGGCTTCACCTGTGATGAGCCAGCAGGCTTTTGGAGGGCCAGGCTAAGGGTGGGTAGCTCACAGCCGCGGAAGCCCCCTCCCAATCACCTTCCACATGGCCCCAGCAGCTCCACCCACTCCACCCCTAGCAACAGGGGCTGCATGTAGCATTCAGGTAGATGGGTTAGATTCACACAATCTCAGCCTTAACTCTTAAAATGGACACTCTGCTATTCTAACCAGGATGGCACCAGAATGTTTCTGTCTTCTGTGAATCTAATCTCTGAGATCAGTCTTCCATTTGCTGAAGCTTATCCTTTGCTATCACATGAAGCAACACTCTATTCAATCCACATTTACCTTTTTAAAATTTTTTAAACTTTTTATTTTGTATTGGAGTATAGCCAATTATTTCATGGCATCACTTCATGCACACATGCTCAATCGCTTCAGTCATGTCCGACTCTGTGAGACCCTATGGATTGTCGCCTGCTAGGCTCTTCTGTCCATGGTATTCTCCAAGGTGAAAATACTGGAGTGGGTTGCCATGCCCTCCTCCAGGGGATCTTCCCAGCCCAGGGGTCAAACCCGTGGCATCTCCTCCATCTTCTGCATCACAGGTGAATTCTTTACCACTGAGCCACCCAGGAAGCCCTGGCATCACCACTTCATGGCAAATAGAAGGGAGGAAAGTGCAAACAGTGACAGATTTTATTTTCTTGGGATCCAAAATCACTGTGGACAGTGACTGCAGTCATGAAATTAAAAGATGCTTGCTCCTTGGAAGGAAGGTTATGACAAACCTAGACAGCGTATTGAAAAGCAGAGACATCACTTTGCCAACAAAGGTCTGTATAATCAAAACTACTGGTTTTTCCAGTAGTCATTTACGGATGTAAGAGTTGGACCATAAAGAAGGCTGAGCACCAAAGAACTGATGCTTTCAAATTGTGGTCTTGGAGAAGATTCTTGAGAATCCCTTGGACAGCAAAGACATCAAACCAGTCAATCCTAAAGGAAATCAACCCTGACTATTCATTGGAAGGATGATACTGAAGCTGGATCTCCAGTACTTTGGCTACCTGGTGTGAAGAGCTGATTCACTGGGAAAAGACCTGATATTGGGAAAGACTGAAGGCAGGTGGAGAAGAGGGAGACAGAGGAAGAGATGGTTGGATAGCATCACTGCCTCAGTGGACATGAGTTTAAGCTAACTCCAGAAGATAGTGAAAGACAGGGAAGCATGGCACCCTGCAGTCCATGGGGTCACAAAGAGTCGGACATGACTTAGCGACTGAACAACAACAACATAGCCAACTAACAATGTTATGATAGTTTCAGGTGAATAGAGAAGGGACTCAGCCATACATAATACATGTATCTATTCTCCCCTAAACTCCCTTCCCATCTAGGCTGCTACATAACATTGAGTAGAGTTCTCTGTGCTCTACGGTAGGTCCTTGGTGGTTATCTATTTTAAATATAGCAGTGTATGCAGGCAACCATAAGTTTGTTGTCTAAGTCTGTGAGTCTCTTTCTGTTTTGTAAGCTCATTTTTAGATTCCACATATAAGGGATGTCATACGATGTTTCTCCTGCTCTAACTTCACTCATTACGACAATCTCTAGGTCCATCCATGTTGTGCATAGATTTGCCTTTTTGTGATCAAATATCGCCCCCAGTATAATAAGGAATACAGCAGAATTGTGCAGGACCAGAGGAAACAAAGACAGGCCTGGGAGAGGGAAGACAGAGATATAGAAAAGAAACTCAGGTTTGGTGGTTTGGAATTCTGGGGCTGTGGGAGACAGGACAAATATCTCAGTGATGAAAGGGGCTAGTGAGTAGGATGGGGGGAAAGGGGGCAAATGGGGGATACCCTCTGCGACTTCAAGCTCCACCAGAGCGGGCACCAGAAGGTGGCCCAGAAAATGTGATCACACAGTAAACAGTTCCCCAGATGTGGCCGGCCCAGGTCTCTCTCCTTTGCATTTCCTATCATCTCAGCCCTTTCCACTGAGACCAAGTCCATCTATTCTGGAGTGATTAAAAGGAGCTCACTCGACTCCTCCTCCCTCGAAGACTTTGTATGGAATTGTTTTTTGGCCAGCCCTCTGAATTTGTCCTAAAAACTCTGCCTGGAGCAAAAGAGAGACAGCATCGCCCTCTAGTGACTCAAGGCCAACCCCTGTGGTGCTCTGGAAGCTTTCCTGGACACCTAGGCAGAAGCATATTGCCAGAACGGAAATAACTCCCTTAGAACCTCTCACTGTTAAATGGCTTTAACAGTCATTTTGCCCAAGTGGTGAGGTCTCCACATATCCCCCTGCTCCCCCTATCTTGCCAGCCAGTTTCCTGTACTGACAAATGAGGATTGACTGCAGTGTCTAGCTCTTTTTTCTTTTAACTATTTTTCAAGTTGATTTACAGTGTTCTGTTAGTTTCCATTGTATAGGCTTCCCAGGGGGCTAGTGGTAAAGAACCCGCCTGCCAATGCAGGAAATGTAAGAGACGTGGGTTCAGCCTCTGGGTCGAGAAGATCCCCTGGAGGAGGGCATGGCAACCCACTCCAGTATTCGTGCCTGGAGAATCCCATGGACAGAGGAGCCTGGCAGGCTTTGGTCCATAGGGTCGAAAAGAGTAGGATACAACTGAAACAGCTTAGCACATAAATATATGATCTTTTTAATATTCTTTTCCATTATAGATTATTACAAGATATTGAGTCTATTTCCTATTCTATACTGTAGGTCCTTATAGGTTATCTATTTTATATATAGTCGTAGTTGTTATTGTTTAGTCACTAAGTTGTGGCCGACACTTTGTGACCAACTCTTTGTGACCCCATGGACTATAGCCTGCCAGGTTTCTCTGTCCATGGGATTTCCCAGGCAACAATACTGGAGTGGGTTGTCATTTCCACCTCTAGGGGATTTTCCTGACCCAGGGATTGAAAATGTGTCTCCTGCATTGGCAGGCAGATTCTTTACCACTGAGCCACCAGAAAAGCCCATATATAGTAGTATGTATATTTTAATCCCAGACTCCTAATTTATCCCCTCTTCTTCCCCTTTGATAACCATAAGTTTGCTTCTGAGTCTATTTCTGTTTGGCATATAAATTCATTTGTTTCATTTTTTTATGTACATTGCTTCTGTAAGAAAGCTTGTGAGTTGGTAAGTCAGCAGATCAGGACTGGAAAGAAAAAGGGAATTCTGATGTCTTTGTTTCCATTTCAGTCCATTTAGCCAGGTTGAAGCAGACTCCCTTTCATTTGTCTTAAGTCCAAATAAATAAATAAACCTCTCAAATCAAACACCATCACATATTACTCCTAAGGAATAATGAATTACCTTTTTAGGCAAGAGAAAGAAAGGCCCAGAGAATCCCAGCCAAGCCTGGGGTGAGTGGAAGGAGGCAGGGAATAAATTTTGTTGACTAGGGAAAGGTCTAGGTCTTGAGCTCAGAAGCCAGTCTAGGGGCATCGAGCTCTGTGCACCTAGATCTGTGCTGTTCCCGCTGCAGACAAACACTCTTCCTGCTGCAGGTCGCTCTGGGACCATCGGAGGCTTTGCCACCACACTGAGGTCACTGTCCTCCCAGGACCTCCTCTGCATCTGATAGGAGGAGGTAAGTGGAGGGTGGATACCAGAGGACAGTTGGGGTGCGGCTAGAGCCGCCCCTCCATCAGAGCACAGAGCTCCATCAGAGGACAGAGTCTAGACCCATCCTGGCCAACGCAGAAGCGGGGAGTGAGAGAGGCAAAAGGAGCCAGCCCGTTTCCATAGATACGGATTGCAGTTGCATTTTATGACAGCCGTGCCCGGCTGCGTGGAGAGGCATCGCGTTTAGATGCCTGGGGACCCGCTCGGAAGGAAAAATGAAGAAACAATTCAACAAAAAATAAATTCCAAGTGGCTTCCCTCCCAGATTCAGGCCAAGAGCACCCTGTGCCCTCCAGGGAGGTTCCTATTTGAAATTAAGAGGGGAAGTCATTTGCCTCCCTGGGGCCCTGGGTTATGCGAGCAAAGCTGGCCATGAACTGCACTTACCCACTAGCGGAATTCCTCCTTTTGGAGGATTGAGAACTCCATCTCTGCTTTTTCAACACTTTCTCTATCCTTGGCCAGCTCTCATGAATAAGGTAAATAGGATCTGTTACCAGAATGTTCCCCTAGACAATTTGGGGGTGTAACTGTAATGCCTCGGTGTGTCCCAGGGGCATATGTGAGGCCCTGTGACCATGGGAATGCGGAGTGGGGGGCGGTTACAGGTCCCTCCTCTGGGGCTCCCACAAGCCTCCCTGTTATGTGTCCAGAGTCCCCTCATGCCTGTGAGACTATAACCTGGCTCCGACCTATTTTGATGGACAGCCTGGGGAGAAAGGGCCAGGTCTCTGCAGAGACTGGCCTCAGCAAGTCATGTCAGAAGCACAAAAGTTAAGGGAAACCTCAACTTCCTCAGAAGCCACAGAGTATCTGAGGAAGTACAGAGACCCAACGTAGCCAGTGTTTTGGAAATGGGTAGCCTCTTTCCCTGGAGGAGGCAATGGCACCCCACTCCAGTACTCTTGCCTGGAAAATCCCATGGATGGAGGAGCCTGGTAGGCTGCAGTCCATGGGGTCGCCAAGAGTCGGACATGACTGAGCAACTTCACTTTCACTTTTCACTTTCATGCATGGGAGAAGGAAATGGCAACCCACTCCAGTTTTCTTGCCTGGAGAATCCCAGGGACGGGGGAGCCTGGTGGGCTGCCGTCTATGGGGTCACACAGGGTCCGACACGCCTGAAGTGACAGCAGCAGCAGCAGCCTCTTTCCCAGCATTACCTGGGAGAGTGGGGTGGGGTATTAATTGGTCAGAGACCTTCAAACTAAACTTTCTCAGGTCTTTATAACCTCACAAGGTGAAAAAGTAAAGATTCCAGGTTCCAGATGACAGGACACTGTGGTGCCATCCTCATGGGAGAAGCTCAGGAACAGGCAATAGGAAGGTGACATAATACCTCAAAAGGCTGACCTGGAGCCATTTAGCAGAGTGAGTCTGCTGCTTAGGGAGTACCAAGGCAGTGTGTGTGTGCATGCTAAGTCGCTTCAGTCATGTCTGACTCTTTGCGACCCCATGGACTGCAGTCCCCAGGCTCCTCTGTCCATGGGATTCCCCAGGCATGAATACTGGAGGGGGTTGCCATGCCCTCCTTCAGGGAATCTTCCCAATTCATGGATCAAACCCATGTCTTTTATATCTCCTGCATTGGCAGGTGGATTCTTTACCACTAGTACCACCTAGGAAAACCCAGTGAGTACGGCAATTCCGTTGCTGTTTTCAGAGGGAACACAAGTCTCCCAACATTCTGAAAACTTCATGCCGTATAGGGCCAGAGAAGGTGATAGCTTTGTGGTCAGCTCTCTTTGTCCCCACACACAGTGCTAGCTCAAGACTGAGTCCCATATCTGAAACCTACATCAGCCCATCATAGCAAGGTCACTTTCATTAACTCCAAGGGATTCTGTTCTATCCTCAGGTACTCTCAGTGGACATTCTCAGGTATCCTCTTCTCCCGGGAGAGGAAGGAAAAAGAGGATTCTGGCAAGGGATCATCCCTGGCAGGATCCTCTAAGTACAGCTTCTATCATTCCTCACCCTCCATCCCAGAGTGAAAGTGAAAGTCGCTCAGTTGTGTCTGAGTCTTTGGGACCCCAATGGACTATATAATCCATGGAATTCTCCAGGCCAGAATACTGGAGTAGGTAGCCCTTCCCTTCTCCAGGGGATCTTCCCAATCCATGGATCAAACTCAGGTCTCTCGAATTGCAGGTGGATTCTTTACCAGCTAAGCCACAAGGGAAGCCCAAGAATAATGGAATGGGTAGCCTATCCTTCCTCCAGGGGATCTTCCTGACCCAGGAATTGAACCAGGGTCTCCTTCGTTGCAAGCAGATTCTTTACCAACTGAGCTATCAGAGAAGCCCAGGTCACAGTCAAAATGATTCTTAGGAGCAGACCATGGCTGGGGCTTCTCTTACAGCTGCCACAGGTCTGAAGGAGTTAACAGTCCCCCAAGCCCTAGTGACCCATCATGAAGGCTACTATGGGAGCTGTGAGAGGAGAGGTTTCACCCTGGCCTCCTGTGGGCGGCTCAGCCTGCAGCCTGAGAACTCGTCTTACTCCCAGATACAAACCATCCACTCCCTGAAGCACTCCTTCCCTTTCCCACTTCTACGTCTTCATCTCCTATCACCTCATCTACTGGGATGACTCTTCATTTACTTTACACTTATTCATATATCTGTTTACCAAAAAACCACATTGAGTTCTTTCATTTGCCCGGCCTTCCTAAATTAGACACAAGGAAGACACATTTCCTGCCGCTCAGAAACCTCATAGACTAGTAGGGGAGACAGAAACATAAATGAATTATTGAAAAACAAAGTAGATAAGGTCAGAGACGAATTCTCGGAGAAGATAAAGCCCAAACTGAGCCTTAACAGATGAGTCAGAGTCGGGGGAGGGAGGATGAAGTAGAGGGGACTGCATGGGCAAAGGAATGTAGGCAAGAATCAGAGTGACACGTACAGGGAACGTGTAGATCATAGATGCTGAAGTCAAGTGCAAAGCTCTGAGCTGCGGAAGATGGGCTGGAGTAATAGGCAGGCTTCAGACAGCAGAGGGCCCCGTACGCCTTGTTAAAGGGCCCAAGCTTCATCCTGCAGTGGTTCTTTTCTTTTCAACGATTCCAGGCTTCAATTTATTTTATTATTGGAGTATACTTGTTTTACACTGTTGTGTTAGTTTCTGCTGTACAACAAAGTGAATCAGCTGCATGTGTACAAATTCTCCCTCCCCCTTGAGTCTCCTCCCACCCCTCTAAGACATCACAGAGCACCAGATTGAGCTCCCCGTGCTCTGTTGCAGCTCCCCACTGGCTATCTGTTCTACACATGCTAGCGTATCTACATCAATGCTCCTCTCCCAGTTGGTCCCACCCTTCCCTTTGCACCCCAACACTGTGTGCATATGTCTGTTCTCTACCTCTGCATCTCTAGTCCTGGCTTGCAAATAGGTTCCTCTGTAGCAGTTTGCAAGATTCCATATATATGCATTAATATGTGATATTTGTTTTTCCTTTTTCTTACTTCACTCCGTATGACAGACTCTATTTCCGTCCACATCACTACTCTACTACTACGAAGTCGCTTCAGTCGTGTTCGACTCTGTGCGACCCCAAAGACGGCACTACAGATGACCCAATTTTTTTTTTCTTTTTATGGCTGAGAAGTATTCCCGTGTATATGTGTACCACATCTTCTTTAACCATTCATCTGTTGATGGACACTTAGGTCACTCCCGTGTCTTGGCTGTTTCAAATAGCGAGGCAGCAGAGGGCCCTATTTGCTTTGTTAAAAGGCACAAGCTTCATCCTGAAGTGGTTTTTGAAACTTGTTTCCTGGAGCTCCTGAGAGGCAGGACTTGGGGCCCATCACCCCCGACCCAAGTGACTAAACTACACAGTCTGGTTTGATTTGAAATAAAAATATGGAACAACACTCTATGTGCAACCTACGGAAGAGTTTTTAGTATAGGGAAAGCCAAATTTGTGTTTCAGAAAGACCTCTCTGGCCTCTGGGTCCCACTTCCAACCATTCTTTAGGGAAAGTCTATTGTTTAAGAAAAACTTTGACAGTAATAAATTATTTGAAGCAAAAAATGAAAGCTAGACTGTGATAAATGTTGCCAAACTTATTACACTCAGAAGAAAATGAAATAGGGATCCCCTTTCTCCACTTGGACGTCAGACAAGAGTCATCTTCATCAGCTCGCTGTGTTGATGACGCCATCTAGTGGTATGAGTACACTATTACCCTAAAAGGAACCAAGATCGCTTCCTAAGAACCTTGGTGTCACACTTGTAAAATTCCGTATTTTCTTATTTAATTCTCAAAATATCTCAGTAAGGTATGTCCCATTTTTTATCCATGTTACAGGTCAAGAAACCATGGAATTTATGGGAAATAATGTTTCTTTTGAGTCTTCTTTGGATTAGGAGCCATGTTAGATGATTTACAAGAGATTGGCATTATCCCTACTTCAAGGATGAAGAAACTAAGTCCTTAGTGATTGAGAGATCTCCTATGTTAAGCCATAGACAATGAAATTTCTCTGCTGCCATAACCATACTCTTTCCAATGAGTCTGGTCAGATCAAACCCCTTACTTAAGTCAAAAAGAAATCAAGTAGTAGTAAAGGAATAAGTAAGAGGCAGGCTTTTTTTGGAATTGTGGGTAACTGTCCCAGACTATAGCTATTTTATTTGCCACCAAATAAGGGGTGGGGAGAGAGGCAAAAAGATAAAGATAAAAGTTCCTCCTTATAAGAGGGTAGAAAATATGTAAAACAGAAAATAATGACATTCATGCTCTCTCTTTCTCCACCCACCCATAATATCTGAATATAAGTAAAAAATCAGGCATTCAGAACAATAAGGAGGCAAGACAAAAACACAAAAGGACACAGATGATTCCTACGTTTGGTTTTCTGATTTGCAAATCAGAATAGGTCCTTGAAAATGGTGATGATGATGAAATCTGTTGCCACTTACACTAAGTTGATAAATAAAAATTATATAATTTCTTTATCAGTAAAAAAAAAGGCCAATAGAAAAAATAAAGAGGCTAAAAACTAGGAGGAGAATAGACAGTGCTCATATTGCTCTGACAATTCAGTTTTTTCAAGGGTCCAGGCTTAAATGCTGAACTAAAACAGAGTCTACTCTGACAACTTTTTTTTCCTAACTGATTTCCTGAATTTTAATGAGACATAGAGGCCTTTCCAAGCCAGGCACAAAGTCAGGAACCATAAATTTTCAAATGAGAGATTCAATTATATAAAAAATATAAATCCTCTGTATAGCAAGACATGCTAAAAGCAAAGTTACAGAAATTACAAGTGATAGTTTGAAAAAAATGTTACAACATACATGACAGAGAAATAATAACCATAGTCTAGAAAAAGACCTTATGAATCAATGGGGAAAAAGCAAATAACCTGTCAAAATTGGACAAAGGATATGAGTGGGCAACTCAGAGGGGAAAAAAAGCAAATGGCTAGTAAACATGTAATGAGTCACTCCATCTGTCTAGTAAGCAGAAAAATGCAAATCAAAAAATACTTTCTGCCCAGCCTATTGTCAAAAAATGTAAAGACAGACAATAGTAAGTGATGGAAGAATATGTCATGAAGTGTCCTCTCACAACCTATATCGAGAACACTGGTGCAGTCTGGTTTGAGAGTAATTGGAAGTATCCCATGAACTTAAAATTTTTACCTATCTTTTGAATAAACAATTCTACCTCTAGGAAGACATCATTCAAAAATATTCCAGCACATGCTAGAATATTGGAATATATGTATTCCAAAAATATCTATATGTGGGTATTTACTTTAAAAATTTGTATCAGCCAAAAAAAAAAAAAAAAAAGAAGCAACCTAAGTGTCCTTCAATAGAGAACATACTGAACAAATGTATAAGATGTCCTTTTTATGGAATACTACTGCAAACATTAAAAAGATGCCATTGCTCTATATGTATACTTCAAATATATCAAGATATATTAAGTGAAAAAGGCAAAAAGTGTCTGAGAGAACACACAGCGAATTGTCAAGCATGGTCACAGTGATCATGGGGAAGAAGGGGGTAAAAAGAGATCTTTACTTTTTATCTTATAGGCTCCTATATTTAAGTTTTTTTCAATGTGCAAGTATTCATGCAATACATTTGTAGTTTTTTAATATGGATATATGCCAAGAGAATTCATCTATTTAGAAAATATTTGCAGCTATGTTGGTTGCCCAGAACAAGCAAAAAAAAAGTTAAATACCCAGATATTAACTGGTTAGAACAAAGACCAGAGACCCCAAATGCTCTGAAAGGTCAGCACTGTAGTACTGAATCTCCTAATTAAAGGAGACAAGATGAGCAACCAGAGCAAACACGGGCTTTGGAGTCAAGCAGATGTGATTTCTGTTCTTGCCCTGCCCCTTTCTTTCTGTGACCATGAGCAAATTACTTAGCCTCACTGGGGCTTGATAAAATGGAAATAAAAAGTATAAAAATGTTTTTATCCCCTTCTGATTTATGGTATTATAGACGGTTGTTGCTGTTTAGTTGCTCAGTCGTGTCCAACTCTTCCGACTCCGTGGATTGTGCCCACCAGGCTCCTATGTCCATGGGATCCTCCGGGCAAGATACTGGGGTAGGTTGCCATTTCCTTCTCTGGGGGCTCTTCCTGACTCAGGGATCGAACCCACGTCTCCTGCACTGCAGGCAGATTCTTTACCACTGAGCCAACAGGGAAGCCCGTATTACAGATGGAGGACGGGCTAATATGGCAGCTGAGAGCCATCAGGTAAATCACAAGAGTTGTGTTTTCTGGATAGACCCAAAGAAAGGTTTCTAGGGCTTTGTCTTGGCAGCAGGGTGTCAGGAAAGGTAGTGGATGTGGGAGAAGGCTATACAAAGAAAATTCTGGGTACCAGGACTGGGATCATCAATTCTAGTAGTGGGGGCTACCTCCAGCAGTCTCAGAATCACCTGAAGGGCTTGTTAAAACAATTTGTTGGACTCTCACCCCAGAGATTCTGATTCAGTAGATCCAGGCTTGGTCCAGGCTTGGGAGTCTGCATTCCAGAAAGTTCACAGACAATGCTGATGTTGCATGCTTAAACTATAGTGCTGATGCTAAAACTACAGTTTCAGGCCCACTGCCCTAGCATATCAATGACTGCTCCCACACCAGTGAATTTTAGGCGGCAGCAGCCTCTTTCCCTACCCTTCTGTTGAGATGTTGTCTCTGTGAGCCTCTCAGGCACCGAGAATGCCAGGACGCTCCCTAGGCTCACCTCTGGCCAGCCAGTGGCCACTTTCTGCGGCCTGTGCTCCTCTTGCCAAGATGATGGGGCAGCCGAGAAGAGCCCAAGACTTTGAGCAGGGAGAGGGGAGGAGATGGGGAGAAACGCTCAGAGCCAGGCTCAGCCCCAGCCCTGGCCCGGGTCCTGTCTGCTCTGTGTGCTCAGCTCAAGGATGGGAAGTGTGTCCCTCTTCTGCCTAAGCAGATTGGGAAAGATAACTTTGTTAGCAGAAGAAGCCGGTCTGAGGGGTCGTGCTCTATAGAACTGGCACAATCTGCTCTCATGCATGAGCTGCTCTGCTCAATAGAGAGCCCGGCCTTGTCCTGACAGCTCGTCTGTGCGTCTGTGAGGGAAATCCTTCCCAGTGAAAGTGCCCCCATCCACCCTCCACCCAACCCTTTGCCCCTCAGGGCACATGAGCCCTTGAACTTCAGCCAAATAGCTGTGATGAAGAAGAATTTCTGTCTGACAACCAAGCTCACCAGGGAGGAGGCACAGAGAGGGCCATGTGGAAAACAAGAAGCAGCAAGCATTGATCCCAGTGCTGGTGAAGCAAGGGACCCTTGACCTCATTCCAACAGTATCCAAACCTTCTCCTTAACAGTGGGAATACGTATCCTGATAGCTCAGATGGTAAAGAATCTCCCAGCAATGCAGGAGACCCTGGTTCCTTCCCTGGTTCAGGTAAATCCCCTGGAGGAGGAAATAGCCACTCAGTCCAGTGTTCTTTCCTGGGGAATTCCATGAACAGAGAAACCTGGCAGGCTGCAGTCCATCGGGTTGCAAAGAATCGGGCACGACTGAGCAGCTAATATACACGTTTATCAAGAGCTTCCTGAACACCAAATACTGAACTCAGTTTTACTCACGTTGCTGTATTTGATCACTGCAACTCTTTTTCGGTGGATATGGGTTCTCATTTTTCATAAGAAAAAACTGAGGCGAAGACATGGCAGTCACTGACACAAGCTTAGGCCGTGGCAACAGACATAGTCTCATTCCAAACCTTGGCATCAGGGCTAGTCAGTCTCCTACAAGATGGAGGCCCCATCCCAAGGCCTGCTCTGAGGGGTGGGGGCTGGGAGGCCAGACGCCCATGGTCCGCTGTCTCCTTGAGCGGATTTGCATGTGGCAGCATCCCATCGGGGCCTGTGCCTTATGCATCTTTGAGCTCCCAGCATAGCGCCAGGCAGAGTGACAGCTGAGCAAAAGGTATGATGGCTGAATCACTTTGCTGTACACCTGACACTAACACTACATTGTAAATCGAGTATAACACAAATTTTTTTAATTTCTTAAAATCTATAAGAGCAGAGAATCAGAAAAAAATAGATTTATATGTATGTATGACTGAGTCACTTTGCTGTACACCTAAAACCAAACAACTGTGTAAATCAACTATATTCCAATATAACATTTAAAAAGTTTTTTAAAAATCTGTAAGGGAAAATAATCTTCAAAAAATTTATTTATATGTATGTATGACTGAATCATTTTGCTGTTACTGTTACTGTTACTGTTAAGTCACTTCAGTTGTGTCCGACTCTGTGTGACCCCATAGACGGCAGCCCACCAGGCTCCCCCGTCCCTGGGATTCTCCAGGCAAGAACACTGGAGTGGGTTGCCATTTCCTTCTCCAATGCATGAGAGTGAAAAGTGAAAGTGAAGTCGCTCAGTCATGTCCAACTCTTAGCGACCCCATGGACTGCAGCCTACCAGGCTCCTCCATCCATGGGATTTTCCAGGCAAGAGTACTGGAGTGGGGTGCCATTGCCTTCTCCGAATCATTTTGCTATACACCTAAAACCAACACAACCACACAAATCAACTACATCCCAATATAAAATAAAAAAGTGTTTAAAAAATCTGTAATGGAAAATAATTTGCAATAAAATAGATTTATATGTATGTATGACTATGACTGAATCACTTTGCTGTATACCTGAAACTAACACAACATTGTAAACCAAATATATTAAATTTTTTTAATTGAAATTTTAAAAAATTTTTGTAAGTGTGTAATGGAAAGGAAGGGCAAATTTGCACATCGGATGCTGTGTGGGATCTCATCTCTTGGTGGTATTGTAGTTTTAAAGACATGCAAGAGAACAAACCACATGTGGACAAACAATCAAGAGACAAAAATTACATTTCCTAACAATTTCTGTCCTTGCCTGTTCTGATTCAGCCCCTTGGGCCTGTTGCTATAGTTGACAGTCTTCCCTCAATACCCAACAGCTCCATCCCTTCAAAGCAGACCTTCTTTATAGTCTGCTCAAACCTTATGTTCTCAGTAAGGTCTGTGTCAGTACCACCTCCCCTCCCTCTGACTCTCCCAATCCCCCCAACCCTGTCATATTTTTTTATATTTGGTAGCACTTATCAGCTTCTAATC
Source organism: Aepyceros melampus (assembly GCA_006408695.1). NCBI lineage: Eukaryota > Metazoa > Chordata > Mammalia > Artiodactyla > Bovidae > Aepyceros > Aepyceros melampus. The sequence continues at coordinate 28,710 of SJXQ01006430.1, forward strand.
TACTAAGTATTCCCTGGCTTTTTGTATTTAATGAGTATTATCTGCCTTCCCCACAAAATATAAGCTCTGCTGTGACAGGGATCTTTGTTTTATTCACCAATGTGTCCTGAATATCTCAGAGGATAGGAGCTTAACAAATACTTGTTGAATGAATCTCTGAACATTGCCCACTAACTCAGAGCCAGGCCTAAGACACTCAGGAAAGGGACCCAATTTACCCACAAGGTCTGATCCTAGGTTTCTTAGAGGCTCATTCCCCCTCACACCTTAGCAGCTGGAAGGGAACAGATGTGTGTGTATGTTCATTTCTCAGTCATGTTCAACTCTTTGAGACCCCATGGACTGTAGTCCATTCCACTGTAGTCTGTGGAATTCTCCAGGCAAGAATACTGGAGCGGGCAGCCATTCCCTTCTCCAGGGAAATCTTCCCAGACCAGAGATCGAATTTGAGTCTCCTGCACTGCAGATGGATTCTTTACCATCTGAGCCAGCAGGGAAGCCCAGAGGGGAGGAGATACGTGTGCCCCAGTTGCAGTCACTGGGATTGATTGACTGAGGATGATCTCCTCTGGCCCATGTAACCACTTGCCCTTCTACTCATGCCCAAGCTCACCTGCTTCTCCCTAAAGAACCCTCTGCTTATATGAGACACGGAGGCACCAGAGCCGTGGACAACAGTGCCTGAACCTCAGAGCTGCAACAAAACATCAGTGTCATTTCCACACCAAGCCTGAGTTTCCTCATCTATAAAATGAAGGCAATTGGAGTCAGTGATCTCTTCTGGTCTTTCCCAGTTCTGACACTTCCTGCAGCAAGAGGGGAGTATTGGACCTTGATCAAGGTACACTTTGAAACAAACCAACTCAGGTCCCGGGAGTGCAGGACACAGCCATACTTGGAGCAAGAAGAGATCACAGCAAACATGACCAACAAATGAACAGGGATTCACAGCATTGCATGGGCTAGATAAGCAGCCGCCATCATTATAAAAGGTTCTCTTTACGAAACAAAAAGGCAGGTATTATCCTATTCACAAATGAAAAAACTGAGACTCGGAGAGGCCAAATAAACTGCCCACAAACAAGTAGCAGAAGAGCCACACCCAGAGCCAGGTCTCCTGACTACAAACCCCATAATCTTTGCACACATGTAATTGCTTCACTGTTTCCAAAATGCACCCTGGTAGAAAAATGCCACCATTGAATTATTTAAAATGTTAATAATCTATTCTAAATAATTGCTGCTAAGTCACTTCAGTCGTGTCCGACTCTGTGCGACCCCATAGACGGCAACCCACCAGGCTCGCCCATCCCTGGGATTCTCCAGGCAACAACACTGGAGTGGGTTGCCATTTCCTTCTCCAATGCATGAAAGTGAAAAGTAAAAGTGAAGTCACTCAGTCGTATCCGACTCTTAGCGACCCCATGGACTGCAGCCTACCAGGCTCCTCCATCCATGGGATTTTCCAGGCAAGAGTACTGGAGTGGGGTGCCATTGCCTTCTCTAATTCTAAATAATTAGGGAATATAAAAAATTAGAATTTGAATGTGGTTATGTGCCATGTTTTAAAGATTTATTTACATCCAATGAGATAATAGGGCCATCGTGAAAAAACATCCCTCTGGAAGACCTGAGAAGCTGACTCTGATTCCTTTAGGATTAGGCTGCCCATCTCTCAGCAACAGCTAAGATGAGTCTCTCTCCCAACGTCTTTCAAAACATTCTTCAAGAGGTTTGGGATTAAGTGTTTATATTTTCAAGGACTTTGCAGCTGCCAACAAATATATTTTAATCAATTGGGCACTATTAGTAGAGTGTCTTCAGTGTCAACAGAATAAATAAGCAAAGAAAGTGCTCGATTAGAAAACTGGATTCCTCCAAACCAGAGAGACTGACTGGTTCAGAGCAATGTGGACATTCTGTTTTTCCAGACTCAAGCACATGCTCTACTATCAACTCTCACACAGTGATGTGAGGAGATGGGGCCACCCCAGCGTGTAGCCAAACTGGGCCGGGATGCCTTGAGTGAGTGAAGTTCATTTTGAAAGTTCTGGATGTCTCAGGGAAAACACAAGCGTCAGGAATCAACAGTTACTAAATGGTCTCAAAAGAAAGAATGATTGGGTTTCTTTCCCTCTCTGCTCTATCTTCTTGCCTTACTGATATTGGGAACAACTATGACTGGCTATTTTCAACAGAGGGATTCCCTGGAGGGCATCATCTCAATCACTGTGGGCCCTTAAATCTAGAAGTTGGAAAGAAATCAGAATTCTAGAGAAAATAAGGCTGTGGGCTAATGAACATTTTAATAAAAATAGAAGTTGAGACCCACAACCTTGGTACTCTCCTCCTTCAAACTGCCACCATCAAAATGCAATATGCTGAAGAAGGAAATGGAAATCCTTTCCAGTATGCTTGCCTAGGAAATCCCATGGACAGAGGAGCCTGGAGGGCTACAGTTCATGGGGTCACAGCGAGTTGGACACAACTTAGAAACTAAACACCACCAAACTAAGAATACCTACTGCAGTGGTTTGTTGTGAGATTAAAAATACAGTATGCCTAGGACTTGAAAAATAAAATGCAATATGCCCACGACACCAGAAAGGACAGGAAATAAGGCGTGTGGCTGAGACAAATGCCCTTTTCCCCCTGGCTTAAGCTCAAAGTTGCCTTCGATTTAGTAATCACACATTGCAGATTTCTTAAAACAATTCCAGTTTCAACTATTTTGCTCTATTTTTCCACAAGTAAGTTTGTAGAATAAAATGCCCCAGTTTTTGTTTTGGAAAATGTGGTCACAACAACCATTTTACCATTATACCAGTGCAATAGTGGAAAGGTAGCAGGCTCAGAGAGGCACAGAACACACACTCAAGCCCTCTGTGCCAGCTTCCCAAGCATCATTCCTCGTTCAGTCATACTCGTGTTTCATCCAACATTCTCTTGGTGGGCAAAACTATCAAACCCTCATTTCACAGATGGAGGCACTAAAGTCTAAAACTCTCACTGATGATTCTTCAGCTTTCTTCCCCTTGATTCTTCAGCTTCTCAAAAGTATTTATAATTATGAGGAAACAAAGCGGGAAACATCATTACCTTGACAAATGGTGCCAGAATTCTTTGGAGTATTAAGACTCCTTTCCTTTCCAGTGAAGGAGACTGCCCTGCTGAAAGTTATGAGACACAAGAACAAACCACCAATGGAAGACATCAACGGATCAAGTAAAGGGATCAAGTTTACTCTTTCTGGAGTGGCTTTGGCCCCGTCTGACTCGGTGACCTCTGACTGTCCCTATATCCCTAAGGTTCTCTAAGCCCACGATAAGGTGCTGGGAAAATACGCCCAGAGTTTATGTCCTCTGGAGAGAAGTCAAAGATCTCCTGTTGTGGAGGGCCAGTCTGCTGCTAAAAGAAACTTTTGGAGGCTGCAGAAGCCCCAGCTAAGCTTTCCCACATCAGCTTTTCCCCATTCTCCTCCCCTCAATGCCTGACAGAGCTCTCCCATTCTCTCTCGCCTATTGTTTTCCAAACATCCCTCCTTTCATAAAAGCTGTCTGGCTGGGAGCTTAAAATATTGCTGGACAGTAAAACCTACCCATCAGGGCCAATCCAGTCATATCTGCTCAGTCGTGCAGCACAGTAGGGGCGGGGTAGAGAAGTGGGAGGTGGGCTTTTAGGCGCCAAAGGAAAGAGGCCAAAGTTGCCATTTTACCGCTGAGCACCAAGAGACGAAGAGAACACATATCTCTCCGGGAGACCCTACTCCTATTGGCAAGTTTTCCCTGGGTGATATTAGCTTGAAGGCTTCCCAACCCCTCCCATCCCCCACTTCTTTCCCAGCCTAATCTAAGGGTTACATCAGGAATTCTCCAAAAGGAGAAAGGTTGCCACTAATGTTCAGTCTTGGATTAGGATGGCTGGATTTCGAGTTCAATTCCAAAAGTCTTGGAATTGGCCTAAGAGTTGGCAGAGGTTTGGAAGGGAAAGAAATGTGAAAATGGAGGGACAAGGTGGGGTGGTGGCAAAGATGTCAAATTCTAACTACAACTTGACTTTCTAAGGCCTTTCTTTTATCAGAATGAATTAACATGCCCCAGGTAGCCCGAGGGATCTAAACCATGTATTTGAGGTTATGAAAGTTTTCTGTACTTTTTCACTCAAACTCTGCCATAGATGTAGTAGTGATATTAATATCTGTTGAGTGCCGTGGGGGTAGGAGAGGCTTCATGCTCAGCATTTTCGATGTTGGAGTATTTACTGGAGCACAGGAACGGGTTTGTAAGCACTGCTAATATCGTCCTGGGGGCAGGTTCTGACAGTTGGTGGTTAAAGGGGCTGCTAGAGAAACGTGGTGGCACATTTACCCTGCCTTACCCACTGGAGTGGTGCTTGCTTGCTTGCTCAGTTGCTCAGTCCTGTCCGACTCTGCAACCTCGTGGACTGTAGCCCGCCAGGCTCCTATGTCCATGGAATTTTCTAGGCAGGAATACTGCAGTGGGTTTCCATTTCCTACTCCAGTGGTAAGTGGCCTCTAATCCTTTTTATGGAACTAGTTAACATGGATGTATATGTGTTGTTCTGCTTCTTCAAAGCCAGAAGAAGGCTATGCTATCCTGAAAATCACCCTGGGCTTGAAGTCGAACACCACAGCTCATGTTCCGGCTCTGCCTTCACTAGCTCAGCTCCCTTGGGAGACTTACTTAACCTCCCACTCCATCTCCTATCCTATCTCCTAAATGGAGCTGATAATGCCAGGTTCCCTGGTTCTCAACCATCTATCTGTAGACCTGTCAGCTCTGGTCCAAGATGAATTATTTAGCTGCCTGTGACTAAAATGTGACAATGATGTAGTAAACAATGGAGTAAATTGCTCACCAAGTTAAATGTGTTTGGTTTCAAGGCCTGTCTTTTGTTCCAAAATTATGTCCTATCTAGGTTTGTAGTATTAAAATTCCCCTTTTTTGAGATGATGGTGAAAAAAGACTGCAGTCATAGTAATTTTTAAAGTTTTTTGGCAAAATAAGGAGTCAGTAGCAATATGTTGGAGTCAGTACCCTATTTTGTTGTTATTGTACTAGTCTCTGAAATCCAAGTCTGATGACCACTGGCCTTAGTCACAGGTTGTTATGAAAACTGAAATAAGATATGCTAAAATGTATCAGTTATAAATAGATAAGGGCTACTCAAACATAACGTATTATTTTAATCATGACCTAAAACCATAATCCTCTGGTGGGGTGTTATGGTGGATAGCTTGAGGGTGGAGGCTCGAACTCTGTCAGTTTATTTTCCACCTGTAATAGATTTTAACAAGCAAAATAAATGAGAGAGTTGCCTCCTTGAAGAAAAGGGAAATCTGCTTTAGATTTTGCCATTCCAATGCAATAGTTTGCCCAGATTTACTCTTATCTGACTTCCTTTAATTATAATTTTCTCTTTTAGAAGTCAAGAACCCAGGGCACTTTTCCTTAGCACTTCTAAATCTTTTCTCCTTAATGGTATTGTTGGCCTGTTTCAATAGCATGGAATTGGAAAGATCTTGTCCTCAATTATAGTTTCTCTTTTTTCATTATTACAAGAAATTCTGTAACATAGACATTTAAAAAAGAAAGAAAACCAGTCAAACAATCCTAGCATTGCAGGGTGAGGTGTGGAAGGACACAGCTCTGTCTGGTTTTAGTTTGGAAATTACGAATGGGGTAGTCAGGAGGGTCTTTATGTATCATGAATTTGTGTCATGATACATGTCAAGAATTATTGGCCTTACAGCTTATATCTTTAATTTTATACAAAACAATACCTCAAACCAACTAGTTCTGGATCCATTTACCATCCTTTTTTTGAGTTTACCATTTCTTTGCAAGTTTTCAACCTCCCCACTGCTAGCCACAGAAAAAAGGATTGAAGTTCCTTAGGAATTGGAGCTCCCTGTAGGTAAGACTAGTATTACATGCACTCGGGGACTGACAATCTCAGATTTCAAATGATTACCATTGATCCTGTCCACTGGCATCTATGGAGCTCCCACTCTGTGAGGTCTTTGTTCTGTGTCATGATGGTTCATAGATGATAAAGACAAAACGGTCCCTGTCCTCCAAGAGCTTTTTGATTCTAAAAGGGGGAAACAAGACTAGTAGCATATAGTCCTGAGAGTTGGTGCTCACCACACACATTCATGTGGGTACATGAGTGAAAAACATACAAAATTTCAAAGGGACCAATATGGTACAATACAAGTAAGGTTGTAAACTGAGTTGATGTATCAATGGGGATAAGACATTAGCAACATGACATTTAGAGTTCATTAAAGTCAGACTTGATCTCCCAGGAGTAAATTACATAAATTATTGTTTTGACATGAATTTTAGATTGAACTATTTGATTTAAAAATATTGGATTTTCCCCACTCTGTCACCAGTAGGATTTATGTGTAGACTGTTTACACGATTGTTTCCCACCTTCTTCCAGGAGGCAATGGGAATGGCTGCCACTCTTCACAGGGCAAAAACTAAATTTGATTGCCATCTGAGGAGTGTTAAAGGCAGTAGCATCACTAGATGCATGTGACTGGGATTCTGAACAGCTAGTTTTGAGTCAAGAACCCTTGCTGCTGCTACTGCTGCTGCTAAGTCGCTTCACTCGTGTCTGACTCTGTGCGACCCCATAGACGGCAGCCCACCAGGCTCCCCCTGGTGGGGGGATTCTCCAGGCAAGAACACTGGAGTGGGTTGCCATTTCCTGCTCCAGTGCATGAAAGTGAAAAGTGAAATTGAAGTCGCTCAGTCGTGTCTGACTTGTAGCGATCCCATGGACTGCAGCCTACCAGGCTCCTCTGTCCATGGGAGTTTCCAGGCAAGAGTACTGGAGTAGGGTGCCGTTGCCTCCTCCGAACTCTCTCTACTTTTCACCAAAAAAATAGATAGCCGAGAGCCTAGGTTGGTCACTGTTCACCCCTGCCATCAGTATCTGCCACCAATTCTGTCTGGCCAGGCTCCAAACTACAGGTTAGAAGAAAGCTTTCAGATGTCATTTTGTTTACCCTCCTAAAAATGACAATCCCACTTAAGATACCACATTTCATCACTTATCCAAATGTTTAGCAAATATCATTGTCATTAAATGCGATGGGCATATCCTCTGGCCCCATGGACTTCTGACCTATAATGTAGGGTTCGGCTAGAAAAGCCCAGACCAGCATCTCTAGCATGGGCTCTTGTCCTGATCTGAGGGCAATGATGAGTAAACCCCACAACTCTAAAGATGTTCAAGCTGGAGGAACATAGCCAAGGTGGAGGTTTTGACCAGAGTCTTTCAGAGATTTCCAGCTTGCACCATAGGTTTGCACTGGACAAATGACCCAGTTTGCACACATCACCCCCGTCAGTTCAATCCCATGTCCATTAGTCATCGCCATTGCTAGGGGCATTGTATACTATCATGTTTAATGGTATTTTTTTTTTTCTGACAGATGAAATTTTAACTCTATTAAAGCAGCCACATGTTACAGACCCTAAACCCTTAATGTCCCACTCTGTCCCACTCTGCGGGACAGTAAAACCATCTTAATGGATTTTTCTCACCCTGTGACATGATTTCTTCCCAAAGCACTCTCCGCATTCTTTGGATTTAAGAGTGATAATAAATAAATATAAATATATATGTACATATATATATATATCACTCTCAATTTGAAAAGCTATTAAGAAAGGTTTCCAGATTTCAACCTAGAGAAGAGAAAACATAAATGAAAAGCACAAGAGTCATAGAACTGTACAGCTCCAGTCACAGGCAATGAGTCCCAAAGGGGTGGGAAAAAGAACCTAACAGAAAGCACTGCTGCTAGCTACCTGATCTTGGACAATTTATTTAAACTCTCAGAGCCTGTTTTCTCATGTGATAGAATCAAATTAGTTAAACATTTATCAAGCTTTTATTATGTGCTGGGCTCTGTAACACGCATTGAGTAGGTCTCGCAGTATCAAATTGAATGAAAAAAATATCATGTCAAAGGCTGGCAACAAAGCAGATATTCAAAAAATATGTTTCCTTCCACTTCCCTTTCAACATACGATCATTGTCTACCCCAACACAGTCACAAGTAAGGTGACTACAGGCAATTTCATACATAGGAAAAAATTGGGGCAGGGGGAGAGGGCAGACACCAATGAATTAGAATATTTCTCAACATTATGCCTCATGAACCTCAGTTCAGCTTGTGGTCTTGACTTAAATCCATGAAACCATGAGTTTCTATTTATGATCAACAATGATTTCTTATTTGATATGTAGTTCAAGGCTTATACAGACGCTGCTTCATTTATCCTTTCAGGCAGCTTGTGAAGTGAATGAGAACCCATTTTACAGATGAGAAAGCCAGTGAAAGCAGATTCTTTCATGCCTCTTTTGTTCCCTAGTACTAGTCTGCACTGAGGAAACACTCAAAAGATATACTGCTTACCCACTGACCGTTTCAGCCACCCATGAAGGGAAGGTACCCCGAGAGTTAGTAAAAAAAAAAAAAAAAAAAAAGGTGGATTGCAGTGCGGCCGCTCAGCTTTGCCTTCTCCTTCCTGTAGGTAGGTGAATCATGGGAGACTGGAGTTTCCTGGGGAACATCTTGGAGGAGGTGAATGAGCACTCCACGGTCATCGGCCGCGTATGGCTCACGGTGCTTTTCATCTTTCGGATCCTCATCCTCGGTACTGCCGCAGAGTTCGTCTGGGGGGATGAGCAGTCCGACTTCGTGTGCAACACCCAGCAGCCAGGTTGCGAGAACGTCTGCTACGATGAGGCCTTCCCCATCTCCCACATCCGTCTCTGGGTCCTGCAGATCATCTTCGTCTCCACGCCGTCGCTGGTGTACGTGGGGCACGCGGTGCACCACGTCCGCATGGAGGAGAAACGCAAGGAGCGCGAGGCCGAGGAGCTGAGCCAGCAGTCTCCGGGCAACGGCGGCGAGAGGGCGCCCCTAGCGGCGGACCAGGGCAGCGTCAAGAAGAGCAGCAGCAGCAGCAAGGGCACCAAGAAGTTCCGGCTGGAGGGGACCCTGCTGAGGACCTACGTCTGCCACATCATCTTCAAGACCCTCTTTGAGGTGGGCTTCATCGTGGGCCACTACTTCCTGTACGGTTTCCGGATCCTGCCTCTCTACCGCTGCAGCCGGTGGCCCTGCCCCAACGTGGTGGACTGCTTCGTGTCACGACCACCGAGAAAACCATCTTCATCCTCTTCATGCTGTCCGTGGCCTCCGTGTCCCTCTTCCTCAATATTCTGGAGATGAGCCACCTGGGCCTAAAGAAAATCCGATCCGCCTTCAAGAGGCCTGTGGAGCAGCCCCTCGGGGAGATTCCTGAGAAGTCCCTCCACTCCATTGCCGTCTCCTCCATCCAGAAAGCCAAGGGCTACCAGCTCCTCGAAGAAGAGAAAATCGTGTCCCATTATTTCCCTTTGACGGAGGTGGGGATGGTAGAGGCCAGCCCCCTTTCTGCCAAGCCTTTCAGTCAGTTCGAGGAGAAGGTGGGCCCGGGGCCCCTGGGAGACTTGTCCAGGGCCTACCAGGAGACCCTGCCTTCCTACGCTCAGGTGGGCGCCCAGGAGGGAGTCGAGGAGGGCCAGCCCGTGGAGGCGGCCGCAGAACCAGAGGTGGGCGAGAAGAGTCAGGAGGCAGAGAGAGTGAGCACAGAAGGCCAAGAGACCCTGGCCGTGCTGGAAGCGGAGAAAGTGGAGCCCCCCGAAGTGGAGAAGGAGGCTGAGAAAGAAGAGCCGCCGCCTGAGAAGGTATCAAAGGAAGAGCTGACGCCTGAGAAGGCGCCTTCGCTATGTGCGGAGCTGCCAGGGGACGACACCAGACCCCTGAGCAGGCTGAGCAAAGCCAGCAGCCGGGCCAGGTCAGACGATCTCACCGTGTGAAGCGGTGCCAAAGAGAGAAAGAAAACGCCTGAGCTAACACAAGGCAAGATGAAACCTAAAGTTGCCAACACGATTTGAGTCTTCTCTCCCTCCCCTCACACCCACCCTGGTTGGACGGGCCCCGTGATGGAACCGTGCATGCAGTACAACCAGAAAACTGCCTTTCGACCGTGTACAAAGGCTACCCAGATAAACCCATTGTCCCATCAAAGTGCCCAGTCTTGTGACTGCCCTGGCCCTCTCCACAGCCACGGGCAATTCTGCTTTCATCCTCATTTCCCCATAGAAAGCCTTTCAATCAGAACTGATTGCCTCAAGCTTTTTACCAGCCTTGTGGCAACTTTACAAACTCAGCTGAACTTTATCAATTCAGCACTTCCCTAGCAGACACCGTGTGGCATATATCAGGGGTCCCAAACTTAACGGCCTACAGGATGCAGGCGGTTTAATTGGTGAAGTGGTTTAAATTGGGGAAGTGCACCTGTTCTAATGCCATGCCAGGGCTGGGGCTGTGAAATTTGGAGAGCAGAGGGCAGCTGCTCAGTTTCAGGCAGCGATTACCAGACAGTGTTACCTGGCCATCAGATTTTTCAAGAAAAGCCAGAAATCCAAACGTTCTGGTGAAGTTTTCCACATTTTTAACGTTGCCAACTAAATTTTAAATATGCCATGTGAGCCTCCCCCCAAAAAAATATGCAAGCCAAATTTAACCTGCGGGGCACCAATTTGCAAGTTCAGCTTATACTTGTAAGCCCAGCTTTCCTATGGAATTGGTCATATTATTTATGGTCTCAACTCATTTCTGTGGCTTCCAAACCTCATTTTACCATTTTGGAGTGTTTAGTTTAAATCATCAGTCCAGGAGATGTCCAGAGTTCTCACTGGCCTTTCTTTTGGGTCACTGTAGCCCTGGGTTCTGATGCAATTACATCCCTTATATTAGTGGGAATTCTGCTCTGGGCACCATCAGAAAAGGAGAACAAGACTCCATACCCTCTCCCTGAAGTGCTGCTGCTACTGCTGCTAAGTCACTTCAGTCGTGTCTGACTCTGTGCGACCCCATAGACAGCAGCCCACCAGGCTCCCCTGTCCCTGGGGTTCTCCAGGCAAGAATACTGGAGCAGGTTGCCATTTCCTTCTCCAATGCATGAAAGTAAAAAGTGAAAGTGAAGTCGCTCAGTCGTGTTGGACTCTTAGCGACCCCATGGACCGCAGCCTACCAGGCTCCTCTGTCCATGGGATTTTCCAGGCAAGAGTACTGGAGTGGAGTGCCATTGCCTTCTCCGTCCCTGAACTGAAAAGGTTTTAAAAATTCTGGTTGCAGTTTTCTTCCCTAAACAGAAAAGGTCCCTTTCTTTCCTGTCCTCTTATAGCTGCAATATTCAGCCTGAAATCTACACCTCCTTTTATCAGGGACTGGGAACATACCTAGCTCTGGGCTAGATGATACCTTCTACTGGCTTAAGGAGAATCAGCCCTCAGGCCTTGCTCGGGCACAAGATGTATACCAAAAGAGTCATCAGAGAGCCACCAGGGAGAGCCTCTTACAAACTGGGAACACAAACAGCCAGGGTCCCTGTCAAGTCCCAGGTCAGAGTTCTTCCCTGGAAGGGACCTAGAAGCTGAAGGGAAAGATCTACCCTTTGCGCCCTCAACCAACACTCCGCATATCTAGAGGCCAATTAGAGGAAATCCTCAGGTATAACTACATATTTCTCACACACAGTAATTTTAACTAGAGCCAACCAGTTCCCAAAGCAGAGGGAGAAATTGATAACCAAGATGGTTCATCTAAACCAAAGCTATGCTTCATGGGTTGCAGTGCCAAGGCTAAGGTAGGAGGGATAAAAACTAAGTTGACATTACAGGGAACTGGACAGAAGAACCCCAGAGACCCAGAAAACTGCTTTCATTGTATCCCCCCCATTCAGCACCATCCCTCCCAAAGGCCAAATCCCTTGTGCTGACCTCCGGTTACCACCTTCCTTTTAAGATATTCATTCTAGATATGTCCTCCAGACCAAAGGATCCTCAAAAATTATTCCTCCCCTGTGACAGTATCCCCACTGCTTGGTACTCCATCCTAAAGCAAAATGGTCTAAAAATTAAATTCTTTCTAAGATATTATTTTTTTTATAATTACTCCAGGGAAATTTTACATTTTAAAAGAGAAAGCCTAAAATGTATTTCGCCTAGGTTAACTCAAAGTGACAAACTTTCAGTGAAGCAATGTATCAGGGAGTGGACAGTTGAACAGGTGTATTTATCTTGTGGACCTGTGGCTTTCTGGCTACTGCCTGAATCTTCCTTCCCCTTTCCATCAATGCTATTCCAAACAGAACTTCTCCTGGATGGTGAAAAAATAAAATCCCACGCCTGAGAACTGGACATCATCACACTCCCCTGCTCCCAATGGCTACACTGTTGCTCCTACAGTTTTGCTCCTGAAGACCCATTTTAAGAAGATGTAAACTCAGAGCCCGAGAATAGCTCAATCACTACCAGAGTAAAGTATCTATCTCAACTAGGACCTAATCCAAAAAAGAAAAAAATTTCATCCTCTTCTAAGTGAAAAGTGCTGGTGCTCTTTGGGACCAGCAGCAGATGTGTAGGCAAAGGCCGCTGGTCTCCTTGTCTTGTTGCTTGTTCAGTCGCTCAGTAGTGTCTGACTGTTTGCGACCCCATGGACTGCAGCATGCCAGGCTTCCCTGTCCTTCACCATCTCCCAGAGCTTGCTCAAACTCATGTCCATTGAGTCAGTGATGCCTTCCAACCATCTCGTCCTCTGTCACCCTTCTTCTCCTGCCTTCAATCTCTCCCAGCATCAGGGTCTTTTCTTCTTGTCTTGGCTGAGGCCTAAGTGTGTGTGTGTATTTCCTTGAGTAAAGTGGCATCCTGCTTCAGAGTCTGTACCTACCCCACCATCGTGGAAGTTGCCATTGTCCCTCTCAGGCTTCCCAACAAGTGAGGAAGCCTCTTTCGGAAGAAACAGACCCAGGCATCAAGGGACCACGAATTTTTCTTTTTTTCTCTCTCTGCCACTTAGGAGTTGTGTTATTGTCGTCTCTTAACCTCTCTGTACCTAAGTTTTCTGTCTGCAAACTAGAGATAGCATTTGCCACCAACCTACCTCCAGGGGTATCAGAAGGATTAATGAGTTGGCTGCCAACTCTAGACCCTGCTGAGTGGTGCCTGACTGATTCCTCAAACAGCAGGGAGACTGAGAAGAAGGGCAGGTGGGTAGCTTCTATCTGACCCTCCTGACCTGCCTTACAGTTTTCTGGTGACAGCTTTTCAGTGTGGACTGGACACTCTGGAGATGTTTTCTCGGAGAAGACTCAAAACAGAATCTTGACCCCATATGTTTGGTAGGAACCTACCTACCTTGAGACATAGGTGGGGACAGAGGGGTAATTACTTTCTACCTGGGGAAAGTGTTCCTTCACGCTCCATCTTAAGCTACACACACCTCTGTCAGGTTCCATTCCCAGGCAGCAGTGTGTCTGTGGAGGACCTCACCCAGTACATCTGGATCCCTCAGCATCTATTCTGAGGCAAATAATTATGACTGACTCAGAATTATCACCATCCCTGGGCTCCATTAAGGCCAAGCTTTCAGTTCTAATCCTGGTCCTGCCTTTGTTAGACTAAATCTTTACAGTACGTGGAACTACCAGTAAAAAGAAGCATTACAGCAGGCCATCAAAGGTGCAGCTCTCTCCAGAAGCAAAGGACTAACTGCCCAATAACAGTTTTAACATCTTCATTAGGAGAGATCTGTGACCAGGAAGGATAGAGTTCTTTAAAGCTCAGTGAGAAAGTTTCAAGCGTGGCTCTGGTAATCCCTGGGTCTCATAGTTGAGTCATCATACAAAGGCCTGTCTGCTTTTCATCATGACTCGGTTACTTGGCACCCACGTGAAGCATGCAACACAGAGTTGGACAAATATTCCTGAAGGTCAGTGCAACCTGGGGATCAGATGTTCCCACAAGGAACACTGAAGGTCAAATCAGAAGTGTGGGCTGTACCTCTCTGACTCTGGGAACCCCAAGATGTCATTTACCTGCTCCATATGACAATTTTCCTTAGGTAAATTGTGGGTAATAAGTTCTGCCCCTCCTCCACAGGATAGATCCAGTGAATTGATATGCACAAAATACAAGGAGCATACTAGAAGAAATAAGTGGGGTTTTTTAATTCACTTATTGGGAAATGAAAGAGGGGAAGGTCTCATCCAAATCTGTCATAAGTCCTTATTCTAAAATGTTGACTGAGGAAACAACAGTCACCACTTTCAAATGCTTCACAGATTGTAAACTAAGCAACTGGTTAAAACTGGGCCAATGAGTAAAAATGAAAGAAGAAAATGAGGGTGATGAGGGGAGGTCAATTTTTCTGTAGTTTGAATTCCTGAGAATTATAGTGCAAAAAAGAACATCTTTGATCATGCATGAGATTCATTGCTGAAAGTGGTGCTGAAGGATTCAGCTCACTAGGACCTCTGTGGAGAGATGTACCAGCCCTGGGGCAGTCTTTCTCTAGGCAGAAGGAAGTTCATGGAATCAAAAGAGCTGCACATAGCAGCTCTTAGTCCAAGCCGTGAGGAAGGCCTGAGGTGAGACTTGGACAGCTGCATTTCCTGAGTTCCTAAGGGAGGCAGCTCCCATACCACTCAGACAGCACCTCCCACCCACCCACAACTCCTTCTCACTCCTTCCCCTAACCTTGAGTTATCCCCACCATGTGTATTGTGTGCAAATGATCACACAATCCAAAGTAGCAAAGTGTAGATGAAAAACATTTGCCTGGTTGGATGGAAACTCTTCTAAGCATAAATACAGCGTGTAAAGCGAAATAAGTATGTACCAATAAGTATGTACCTAGAGGTGATAGTGAGATAGGCAGGGAGACTGTCCCTTCTTGTAATTATTGTATTATAACTAAACATGTAATTGGGGGAGAAAGGAGAAAAAGGACGCAAACTTTTAGGTCCAACAGTTAAATTGCAGGAAAGATTTTTATGAAAGACAAGTCATCTCCACCATCCTAGACATTGCTGCTCCCAAAGTCTGGAGAGAGTGGTACTCAATACGACCAATGAGGGAACAGTGGGCTACACTGCAAATCTCCGGCCAAGGCATTCTGAAAGTTCTCCAGAACAAAAGATATTCTGGAAGAATTCATAAAGTCACCTGGAGAGAAAAGTATATAGCTTCATTGCCTTTTTCTGCAAAATTTCCATCTATGAAACAGGATTAGTAAAGACTCAGCTAAGAAGCATAATCAAAACAAACTTCCTGGGGAAAACCTCTGGCAAAGGCATTATTGGGATTGTGTCCTGAATTCTCCAACCTTCCACATCTTTATGTCAGAACTAATAGTCACATGTTAGACTGTTACAAAACAATAAACCTAACTTGACTTTCACTGTCTTTGTGTTTTCTTTTGCCCTGTCAGCCATGGTACCCTGTCAACAGACTTCCTAGTATCTGGTGTTCTTCCTTTGAAATTAAGGGGTTGAATAACAAGAGCACCAGGGAAAAGGGAGGGAGGCAGTGTTAAGATTGTAAATGTGTAACAACCAGCTCTTTCCAGGGTAAAGAGGCCCTTGTTTGTAGTGTTTGTCAATTTCCTCGGTGTAAATTCTCCCACCATCTCCAATTTCAACTCACCAACATAATGCCACTGAACATAGAGATGAGATGTACAATAGCACAACATTATAAATATTTATATCATACAATAGATATAAATAATATCAAGAGCATGCTGCTGCTAAGTTACTTCAGTCGTGTCCGACTCTGTGTGACCCCACAGACGGCAGCCCACCAGGCTCCGCCGTCCCTGGGACTCTCCAGGCAAGAACACTGGAGTAGGCTGCCATTTCTTTCTCCAATGCATGAAAGTGAAAAGTGAAAGTGAAGTCGTTCAGTCGTGTCCTACTGTTAGCGACCCCATGGACTGCAGCCTACCAGGCTCCTCTGTCCATGGGCTTTTCCAGGCAAGAGTACTGGAGTGGGGTGCCATTGCCTTCTCCATCAAGAACATAAATAATAGTAAAATAATTAAGAAGTGATAAGTTTTGAGTATTATCTTTATATCACTTTTAAATTTATGTAATTTAACTGTTAATAGGGAGGCCTGGCGTTCTGCAATTCATGGGGTCGCAAAGAGCCAGACACGACTGAGCGACTGAACTGAATTGAACTGAACTGAATGACTGTACTTAGAACTGGCTCACAAAATTCCAAGAAATTTAGCAAATGACTCTTACAAGCCAGTACAAGTAGCTCCAGTACACCACTAGGTGGAATGGAGGAGAATCTGATTCAGAAAGAACATGAACACTCTCTTTATTAGCTGAAGTTTGGTCAGTCTGTCCCTGCCCTTATTCTACACAAATCTCAGAAAAAATCAAAGTATACTACTTTGGCCATTTGAGAAGAGCAAAAGAATAGGATTTGTTTGCTCTTATGTCATTGACAACTGTAGAAAGAAGTAAAGTTATTCATTACAGATAAAAATACAACAAAATTAGCCAAAATATTCTGCCTGAGATTTATCACATCACTTCTCTGCCTAAAATCCTTCAGTGACTCAGTTGCTTACCCCAAATTCTAAATTCCTTAACATGACTTACAAAGCCTTTGTAAGTGACTATAACCCACTTAGAAAAGACCTCTGTTTTTACTTGCCCAGAATCTATTCTCCTTTCTGCTCTAATAACATCTCTATGGGATTTATTCTTCCTCAATTGGATATAATCTTGGTGGGATTCTTAGTAACATTGTTTTTTCTTCTGTTTACAGCTCAGAGTTTTATTCAGCAAACAAAGGATAGTACATCTTTGAGGCGGAAGGGCAGGCCAACCCCAAAGGAGAGCCCTCAATCCATCATGGGTCAAGGTTTGTTTGAACTCAAATGGGCCAATCATACACTCTCTCCCTGGAGTGTGAAACTTGAGTGTGGTAACCGAGACTGAAATGTAGTTGGGATTCATTTATCTTGACAGAACCCCTTGAAGAGATTCACAATTAGTTCCTGCTTACCTAGATTTCTGGCAAATGCTTAGTTCCTCTTTTTACAGATCATGGTTCATCAACCTTTCTTCAGTTTGCTAAGCTACTCCAGAGTTCCTTTTTTTTCTAATTTAATGTTGCCAAAATTATTCCTGTTGCTTACAAGCTTCTGACTGGTAGGTATACCACATCCTAGCCTCATCTCCCACATTTCTAGCCTCATTTCCCACATCTATCCACACATGCATATGCCCCAGTGTTACAGAGCCATTGGCTGGTCCCCAATATGGACAAGCCTGACATTTAGTGATGAAGGAATTTCATAGTATTTCAGGACTCTGCCCTGTCCAGCCTTTTTTCTGTAATCAGCTTCTTCTCATCCTTCAAGATTCAACTCAGTTGTCTCCTTCTTTATGAAATTTCACAAAATTCCCTATATAAAGTGAGTTGTCCTTCCTTTTTGATCCCTTAATATTTGTGTACACTTGATCATGCTGCTGCTGCTGCTGCTAAGTCGCTTCAGTCGTGTCCGACTCTGTGCGACCCCACAGACAGTAGCCCACCAGGCTCCCCCGTCCCTGGGATTCTCCAGGCAAGAACACTGGAGTGGGTTGCCATTTCCTTCTCCAATGCATGAAAGTGAAAAGTCAAAGTGAAGTCACTCAGTCATGTCCGACTCCTAGCGACCCCATGGACTGCAGCCTACCAGGCTCCTCCGTCCATGAGACTTTCCAGGCAAGTGTACTGGAGTGGGGTGCCATCGCCTTCTCCGTAATGAGGCTAGATAAGAGGAAATAACTAACGCACATAGCCAAGAAGGTTTCGAAGAGTGGTGACCAACTTATAAAGAAATTCAGTCACGTGGATGTTTATCTAGTGTGAAGATTTTTGGAGACATTCTAAAATCAAAAGCAGGGGGTAGCAGTTCCTTGAGTCACCCACATCACTCCTTGACCTGGACACAGGTGTTAACAAGGGAGAATTTTGAACTGTGGCTGTTTTTCAGTCACTCAGTCATGTCTAACTCTTTGTGACCCCATGGACTGCAGCACACCAGGCTTCACTGTCCTTCATCATCTCCTGGAGCTTGCTCAAATTCATGTCCATTGAGTTGGTGATGCCATCCAATCATCTTGTCCTCTGTCATCCCCTTCTCCTCCTGCCTTCAATCTTTCCCATCATCAGGGTCTTTTCCAGTGAGTCAGCTCTTTGCATCAGATGGTGGAAGTATTGGAGCTTCAGCATCAGTCCTTTCAGTGAATATTTAGGGTTGATTTCCTTTAGGATTGACTGGTTTGATCTCCTTGCAGTCCAAGGGAACCTCAAGAGTCTTCCCCAACACCACAGTTTGAAACCATCAATTCTTTGGCACTCAAGCCTTCTTTATGTCCAACTCTCACATCCATACCTGACTACTGGAAAAACCATAGCTTTGACTAGATGAACCTCTGTTAGCAAAGTAATGTCTCTTTTTATATGCTGTCAAAGTTTGTCATAGAATTTTGAATGGTGTCTTTCAAAGCTTTACACAGCCCTGGGGCCAGTGGGATTGTATACCTTTTTCTGCTGCCAGTTTCACTGAGACCCTGATCCCCACCATGCATTCCAGTAAGCCACTAAGGTAAACTGTTTGCCTTGATAGGCTAACACAGCATTCTGCAGTACCACACAGCCTTGATAGGTGAGAGTCTAACTCATCATCTGCTTACACAGATGCTACTTCTTCCCTGATAGATGTAGCCAGGGACACAAAGTTCTCTGGCTAAGACTCTCCCTTAGTATGGATGTCTCCACTGCTCCCTGGCCTTCTGGATTGGGGACAGGACATCTGAGAAGTGTTTGGGCTGCTTAGTATGAGTAGAATTCAAGTCTAAGAAAGAAAGACACATTTCCTTGTGTGTAATAAATCTGAATCTCAGTTATTCAGACTGTAGTAGACTAAACACTCTGGTCCAAGTTGCAAGTATTGACTTCCAGGTATTGACTGTAGCCTTGAATGCAGCCAGTTTCACATTGGGTGATGGCTGGGGCCAGCTTCAGGATGAGATTATAGGCAATTCATGGACTAGGTAGAGGCCTGGTGGGAAAGGATAAGCCCCAGAGCAGTGCATTAAGCCTTCACGAAATGAGTATTGACTGGATAAATTAGTGATTCTGTCTACATTTGAGCAATTCCAACATGGGTGGGGTGACTATTTCCTAAAATAACTCATCTTCAGACTCTTAAAGAATTATTCCTTGTTTTGAATTAAATCTATCTTCATTTAATTCCCAGTCCTTTGTCCTACAAATATTTTTTGATGCCATATCAATTCTATCCATTCTTTCAAATGAAGACAACTCTCAATGTTCCTGAGCCTTCTTTCTTCAATTTCTTTCATCTGTCCTTATCTGGTGCCTCACCTCTGAGCATGCTCCAATACATCTATTTGCCTCTCAAAAGAGTGGTAAAAGAATCAGAAATTTATTTGATTAACTATATGTGCTAAAACCTCCTTTATATTCTTCCCTCTTTATGCCATTGTTTGTGGACCCAAGCTAAGTTGTGACATGTAGAACACAATGCCTGATTTGTGGTATAATCATTAACTCCTCCATTATAAGGACTTCCCTGGTGGCTCAGATGGTAAAGCGTCTGCTTACAATGTAGGAGACTCGAGTTCTATCCCTGGGTCGGGAAGATATCCTGGAGAAGGAAATGGCAACCCACTCCGATGTCTTTGCCTGGAAAATCCCACGGATGGAGGAGCCTGGGGTCGCAGAGTTGGACACGACTGAGCAACTTCACTTTCACCATTATAAAAGAGAATTAAAATAAGATATTATCTCAGGCCCCATCTCCGCTAGCCTCAGAATCTGCTTTCGAATTTTCAGACCTCGTTGTTGTACTTTGCTCCTTTTAGCCAGGCCCCCTCTAGTTAAGCCCCGCCCCCAGAACGTCCCCTGGCCGCGCCCCCCGCTCTCAGCGCCTCAGCGTCCCTCCCACTCGTAGCCCGAGGCGGGAAGCGCTGGACGTAGTTGCTGATTGGCTGGCTGGGGCGCAGCTTGATGGCGTCGGGCTGGCGAACCCAGGCCCCCGGGTGACTGCCGCCTGTGTGAGGGGGTCTGTGGTCTAGCGTGCTGTGGTTTCGGGAAAGTGGAGGCACGAGCCCTCGTTACTCTTCGCCATGAGCTTCCTGATCGACTCCAGCATCATGATTACTTCCCAGGTGAGTCACCGCGTCCCGCCTCAGGACTCCAACCTCTCTCCCGAGGCGTCTTCTCCAGGCCTCGGCGATGCGGGCTGGCCCGCAGTCTCGCCCTTCTCGCCTGCGGCTAGTGCGTGCCTCGCCCGTGCTCAGCTCCGAGAGGGAGCGGGGTTTGCTGCGTCCGGCTCCCTGCTCCCTCGCTGTCAGGAGGAGTCCCGCGGCCGTCCGCGCCCCACTCGTACTCCATTCCTCCTCCATCCTACCCCACCTCCCAGGTTCCTTTCCATTTTGGGGAGTGGTCAGGTGGCCTTAGTGCTCAGAGCCGGTGCGCGAGAAGGGAGCTGTCCCCAAAGCGCCCCGAAGCTCTGGGCTACGCGGCTGATCCGTGGATTAGGGAAGAGTGTGGTTCCGGGTGCAGAGTGTGCGACTCGCCAATCCGGCTGGCTCCTGGGGACACGTGAGGGCTTTGTTGGTTAGTTGTCAAATTCTGAATCCGGGTGCGGAGGAATTTGTCGCCGTCACTTCAGAGATCTAAGTATCCGTTTTCGTTTGTTAATACCTCCAACGTGTATCCTCTGTTTGCGGCCACGCTTTCGGATCTTTTTCTGACCCTCTTTCCTTCCAGATTAGCCATCTTCATTCATTCGTACAGTCAACAAACACGTTTATGGAGCATTATATAAAGTTCTGAGGCTACACAGCTGAATAAAGACACTGACTTGTTCCTGCTCTATAGAAACTTCGTCTAGTGAGCTTTTTGTTTTTACTATGTAAATTTTTTGAGTTACTCTTTTATTTTCTCCACAGCATTTATCATAGCACTGATATCATTTATATATTCATTTATTTATGAATTTATTTTTTTTTGAGAGCCTTCTTTTTAATAGCTCTATCCTCCCTCCAGGTGCAGGCGCTCAATAAGTATTTATTGGCCAACTGTTAAAATTTGTAGAAGCTCAGACTACCTAATTACTGATCTCCCCCCTACCTCATTTCTCCACTAACTTAAGGTATTTTTCTTTAATTGCTCTTATTTTTCAAGTGGCACATGACAGAAACAGTTCCTTCTAGGAGTTTAAAGGGAACTAAATCTTAGGGGTTTTTGTGTGTGTGTGTGTGTTTGTATTACTTTATCCTGATGCTTCTGTCTTTGGAGTAGAACATTGTCCCTGTTTCTTGAAAAAGTTTTATTGAAATACTTTAGAGAGTATGAAACAAGTAACATCCCGATAACAATTTTTTTATTTTTAAATTTACCAACTTTTGTAAGTTTTCATATTGCTTTTATTGGCTACATAAATTCAAATGTATCAATGTACAAAAATCTGGACATGTAATTCTCTTGCTTTTTAACTTTTCTAAGGCTTCCTGTTTGCCCTTTATGACAACTCAGGGTTATTTTTAGCCTGAGTATCAACTCAGGAAAAATGACAATATTTAAGTAGCATTTTTTCATTTAGAATAAAAATAAGAATGTCATTGAGGAAATTGGCATTGTATTGTAACCTTTAAGATTTATAGCATGGATATAATTGTAAGTTAAGCCAAGAAAGTGGCTTTCTGATCTTATGTGCCATATAATATTTTAACTTTCACACATGCATTAACATGCAGTGTTTAATTCTCAAAGCTGCTGTTTACAAAGGAGGAACTTTGTGTGGTATGTTCTCTGTCCAAATATTTATGTGGCTACTTCATCATCATTTAGATATCAGTAAAAATGTCACTTCAGGGAGGCTTCACCTGACTCCCTACTCCTAGTCAAGGTTAACATCCATTCCAGCCACCTTCTGTCTCATGTCCTTGTTTTAGTTTCTTCTTCATATCTGTCACTACTGTTTGCGTTTGTTAGAGGTGAACTCCATGAGTTCCAGGATACTCTCTGACTTGTTTCTGCTGTATTTCCCAGCATCTAGATCAGTTTCTGGCACATAGTAGAGGCCTTTTTGTTGTTGTTGAGTTTCTAAATTGTGTCTGACTCTTTGCAACCCCATGGACTGTAGCTCACCAGGCTCCTCTGTCCGTGGGTTTTCCCAGTCAAGAATACTGGAGTGGGTTATCATTTTCTTCTCCAGGAGATCTTCCCAATCCAGGGATGGAACCCATGTCTCCTGCATTGCAGGTAGATTCTTTACCACTGAGCCACCTGAGAAGCCCTATAGTAGGAGCCTAACAAATATTTAATAAAAAGCACCTTTCTGGAGAGTTGTGATTGCCTTAGAAACATCTCCCCCTCATTTTTCATGTTTTATATGAACTGAAAGATTTATTTGAAAGGAAATCTGAAATCAGAGATCATATATTGAAGCTGGTTCACCCCAGGCAACATCTTGGTATAGAGATTGTTCATCATTCCATAGGATAAAATTCACTCCTTAATTGGCTTATGTGGTCTCTTATGATGAGATTCCGCTCTTAACCTCTTCAGCCTTGGCCTTCACCATTTCTCACTTCAGTTTATACACTAGCCTACTGAACTTCGTTTAGTTCCTTAACCTGGCCATGCTGTCATGCCTCCAGGTTTCTGCCAGTCTATTCTCTTTCTGGACCTTTTTCCCATACTCCTCCTTTCTCCCATCTGACTCCTACTCAGCCTTTGTTTCTCAACATGGATATCCATAAAACCTCTTCCAGACTGGACTAGATATCCCTTGACATGTTTTCCTAGTACCCTTTGCCCACTTCCCTTATAGTAGCACTATAGTAGCACTGTCACATTGTTTCTTAATTCCTTATCTATCTCCTCCATAGGTTACAAACCTTGAGACAGTGTCCATGCTGTCTTGTTCACCCTTCTACCCTTAAGACCTGGTACATATTAGACACCAATAAATATTTGTTAAATAAAAGTGTAAATAAATGATCCAAGAAAGGAATCTTTTTCTAGTCAGTTCTTTAAATTATCCTGCTAATGGCCTTTTTTTTTTTTTTAATTCTGTAGCTAATTTTCAATTTAGGAGTTATCTTTTGTGAAAGCAACTGTTATCTAACCTCTGTTTTCAGCCTTCTCTACAGTTACAAGACTTATCAGTTCAAGTACACTCTAAGTCTCAAGGTCAAGACTGCACCATTTCAAAAATTTTCTTTTTTGAATAAATGCAGTGCACATTCTTGTCTTATTTGCAAAATGTTTAAAATTGCTTTTCCCTTTTGCATACTTTTTAGATCCTGTATAGTCTTGCCAGAATTTGTATTAATCTTGGACTTCTTGAATTTTCCTGGTATTTTTTTTATATTAGTTGTGTAAAAGTCTTTTTAAACTTTGTCAATATGAAAGGAAGCCACAATGAAATACAAAAGTGCCTATCTCTTTTCTCTTTTTCTCCCATTTCCCGCCCCCTCATAAAGACTTATCAATTACATTTGTTTTCTTTTCTTGTCTAAAGTCTCATTTACAGTGATCTTGGTGAAATATTTTATTTTTTATTATCCATCTCACCATATACACTACCTTCTAAATGCCTAACTTCAACTGCAGTCATGACTTCAGAAATCATTTAAATATGGCCTCTATATGAATTTAAATTTCTCCACTGGTGATGATTTAAAATAGCTAAAGGATCTCATAAGTAGCCTAGGGGTATTTTGTTCTAATCTATTCACCCTCTTCCTTTTCTACTCGGTCTGAAATCATGGATCCAAGCTCCTTCATAGTCACTTGTTTCTTTGCCTGCATGTAAAGTCCACAATTGCATCACTGCTGTAGTTTGTGTACTGCTAACTCAGGAGCCAATACTTTGGCCACCTGATGCAAAGAACTGACTCATTGGAAAAGACCCTGATGCTGGGAAAGATTGAAGGCAGAAGGAGAAGGGGACGACAGATTATAAGATGGTTGGATGACATCACCAACTCGATGGACATGAGTTTGAGTAAGCTCTGGGAGTTGATGATGGACAGGGAAGCCTGGTGTTCTGCAGTCCATGGGGTTGCACAGAGTCAGACATGACTGAGTGACTGAACTGACCTGAACTGAGGAGCCTGAAGGCTTTTGTAGAAAATCACATATGTGCAGATTGCAGATGCCTTGAGTTTATGGACACCCTCAAGTCATTGATTCTTTTTTTTTTTTTCCCTTGTCTTTAATCAGCTCCTGTTCCCTTCCTTTCATAATTTCTCTGAGTTTTTAATCACTCTTTTCAAAGTCCCTTTTTTTCAATTTCACCTCTCCTGCCCTTAGCAGATGACCTCACCTCCTACTTGATCAACAAAAGTGAGGCCAAAAGGTGTGAGTTCCTTCTACATCTTAATCTAAGCAGTTGTCTATGTCCATGACTATTCCCAACTCCTTTCCTCCCATGTCAGAAGATAAGGTGCCCCTTACTCCTGTTTAAAGCCATGTTTTCCACATGTACCTTTGATTGTGGAGCAGCTTATTATGAAGTGATTATAAGCACAAGCTTTGGCTTGATCTTGTTTTGACACCCACTATAAATGAGTTAACTTCTGTTAAACCTCAGCTATCTCTGTAATGCTGCTGCTGCTGCTAAGTTGCTTCAGTTGTGTCCGACTCTGTGCGACCCCATAGATGGAAGCCCACGAGGTTCCCCCATCCCTGGGATTCTCCAGGCAAGAACACTGGAGTGGGTTGCCATTTCCTTCTCCAATGCATGAAAGTGAAAAGGGAAACTGAGGTCGCTCAATTGTGTCCGACTCTTAGCGACCCCATGGACTGCAGCCTACCAGGCTCCTCTGTCCTTGGGATTTTCCAGGCAAGAGAACTGGAGTGGGCTGCCATGCCTTCTCCTGTCTCTGTAATGAGGACAATCAAACCTACCTTGTCAAGTTTTTATGATTTTATGTAATTGCAAGGCTAAGTACTTAAGAGTTGCAGGAATATACTAAATGGTCAATAAAAGATAGCTGTTGCTAATAATAATAATAATAACTCACATCCAGTGTTTTTTCTCATATTAGTTTATCTCTTTACTGCTTTCTTTCCCTTGGCCTATAAATTTTTCTCTCTACCCCACATTCTTCTTTAGGCTAATGGTCTTAATGTTTTCTGTCTTTCTCATTCTTGGCTGTCCCTTGAGTAATCTGTGTTTATTGTCTCTATTGTGTTACCCCCCCATGCACCCCCAACTCGGTGAAGTATAGGTCCAGGGGAATCACATTAAATCATGGACGGAGGAGCCTGGCATATTGGCATATTGCTCTCTCCACTCTATATACTATTCCTGAATGATCTCATATTCTCTGACGGTTTCAACTCTCAGGTGTATCTCAGCCCTCCCTTCATAATCTTTTATGTCAACTTGGATGGCCCTCAAGCACTTAGCATATCTAAAAGTGAACCCATCATCTTCCCGTCTCCCATCCACATTCCCAAAATTTTTTTCCTCCAGTAGTCTTTATATAAAGTGGATGGTCTCCTTCTTCATCCTATATTCCAAACTAGTCATCCTTAATTCCTCCCTGCTGATTTTACCTTCGAATACTCAAATCTGTGGCCTCCTGTCCAACCACTGATGTTTTAACTCAGTTCAGTTCAGTTGCTCAGTCATGTACAACTCTTTGCAACCCCATGAACTGCAGCAGGCCAGGATTCCCTGTCCACCACCAACTCCCGGAGTTTACCCAAACTCATGTCCATTGAGTCAGTGATGCCATCCAACCATCTCATCCTCTGTTGTCCCCTTCTTCTCCTGCCTTCAATCTTTCCTAACATCAGGGTCTTTTCAAATGAGTCAACTTTTCGCATCAGGTGGCCAAAATATTGGAGTTTCAGCTTCAACATCAGTCCTTCCAGTGAACACCCAGGACTGATTTCCTTTAGGATGGACTGGTTGGATCTCCTTACAGTCCAAGGGACTCTCAAGAGTCTTCTCCAACACCACAGTTCAAAAGCATCAATTCTGCACTCAGCTTTCTTTATAGTCCAACTCCCACATCCATACATGACCACTGGAAAAACTATTTTTTACAGTTTTAATTCAGGCCTTTGTTATCTCTCATCTGAACTGCTGCAGCAACCTCCTGTTCTGTTTCTTTGTCTACAGTGTTGTTTCCTTCAGAGAGCCCCCATAGTTTCTCTGTAAGTAAACTTGGCCATGTCTTTTCCATCCTTCAATAACTTATCACCTACAGACTGATTCAAGCTCTTTACAGTGACCTTGGGGCTTTCTGTCATTGGTCCTCTATTCCTCCCCTCTTTGCCTCATTTTTAACCACTTTTTTCTTTGAATTTTGTCTCCCAGCAGCACCAATCCATGCGTAGTTACCAGTATATACCATGCGATTTCTCACCTCTGTGCCTTTACTCATGCTCTTTGCTGTCTGAAAAAGAAGACCTGTCCACCTCTGCTACCTGTCTTTTACCTGCCTAATTCTTCTGCAACACTTTAAGAGACTGTTTGGTTCTTTTGTTTGTTTTAAAATATTTTAGGGACCGTGGGAACCTTTGAGTGTATGTGAATACTTGAAGCCTCTCTCTAGAAAAATGCATGTAATCCTCAAATTGCACATGATACCAGGTTTTAACTCTAAATTAAAACCTCCTTCAGCCAAGGTATTATCTTCCCCAGAAAAATCTGTCCTAACCCCATACCAGATTTGTTGATCTCCCTCTTTCATATTCTTTAACAATATCATGTGCATGTCTCTATCATTGCATGTCCCATCAGTTCAGTTCAGTTCAGTCGCTCAGTCATGTCCGACTTTTTGTGACCCCATGAATCGCAGCACGCAAGGCCTCCCTGTCCATCACCAACTCCCTGAGTTCACTCAGACTCACGTCCATTGAGTCAGTGATGCCATCCAGCCATCTCATCCTCTGTCGTCCCCTTCTCCTCCTGCCCCAATCCCTCCCAGCATCAAAGTCTTTTCCAATAAGTCAACTCTTCGCATGAGGTGGCCAAAGTACTGGAATTTCAGCTTAAGCATCATTCCTTCCAAAGAAATCCCAGGTCTGATCTCCTTCAGAATGGGCTGGTTGGATCTCCTTGCAGTCCAAGGGACTCTCAAGAGTCTTCTCCAACACCACAGTTCAAAAGCATCAATTCTTCAGCGCTCAGCCTTCTTCACAGTCCAACTCTCACATCCATACATGACCACTGGAAAAACCATAGCTTTGATGAGACGGACCTTAGTCAGCAAAGTAATGTCTCTGCTTTTGAATATACTATCTAGGTTGGTCATAACTTTTCTTCCAAGGAGTAAGCATCTTTTAATTACACTGTAATTATTTAGTGTCTTCACCACTATACTATACCTCCTTGAGAGTAGTAACAATCTTACTCATCTTTGTGTCCTCATCACTTAGCACAGTACATAGAAGTTGTTACCAAAGAATTGAGGTTGAATGTTCCTGAAGAAAAAGCCATCTTTCACTGTGCACCATTTATCCATTCAGCAAACATTTATGGGGCGCCTGCTATGTCCCGGGCCTTGTGCTAGGTGCTGAAATACAAAGATTGACAAGACAAATGTGACTCTTACCCTCACAGAACTTACAGTCTTTTTAAAAAGAATGTATTTAAATAGACATTAAAAAACTGTGTGGCAAGTGCTTTGGTAAGGGAAATACAAGGTAGGATAATAGGGTTATGTAAAAAGAGCAAGTTATCTGTAATTGGGAGGCCAGAGAAGGCCTTCTAGAGGTAATAATAGTTAAGATTTGTAGGGTAAGTAAGGAGGGGACTGGGGAGAAGTTCCTGTCAAAGGATAACATCTGGAAAGGTCATGGTATGAAAGAATGTTATATCTAAAGAAGCATAGGAGGTTCCATGTGGCTGAAAACATGAATTTGGTGGATAGGAGGGACACAGTAAGAGGAGGAAGAATCTGCTAAACCATACTCGAGAGTTCACACTTGCTTCTGAAGTGAGTTGGAAGGCATAAAAGAATTTTATTCTGAAATAATGCCACTCGCAGCAACATGGATGGACCTAGGGATTATCATACTAAGTAAATCAGAGAGAAAGACAAATATGATATCACTTATATTTGGAATCTAAAGTATGACACGAACTTATGAAATAGAAACAGACTCACAGACATAGAAAACACACTTCTGGCTACCAAAGGGGAAAAGGGATGAGGGAGGGATAAATTCAGTTTTCAATTAGCAGGTGCAAACTATTATATATAAAATAAGCAACAAGTTTCTACTGTATAGCACAGTATTGGAAACCATATCCAATATCCTGTAACAAACCTTAATGGAAAGGAATATGAAAAACAATGTGTGTGTGTGTGTGTGTGTGTGTATATATGTATATGTATAACTGAATACACCAGAAACTAACACAACCTTTTAAAGCAACTATAATTTTTAAAAAGAATTTTATTCTTTTATAACATTCCTAGCCAATACATGAAGAGGAGTTGTGTCAGAGTATGTGTATGTGGAGAAGGCATTTACCAGTGAAAAACAAATGAGTTTTAGAACAATCAACAGAGCTGTCATGTGGCTACTATCTTAATTTGTGCCCAACTTAAAACATGTTCTAAAACAAGGATAATTTCAAAAATTGAAGAGCATTTCAACATCTGGTCCACTGGGAGGACTTTAATAAGTAGGTGTTATATGAGTGGATGTCACCTTTAATCTCTAAAATAAGCTATTTAGTTAGGCAACCTTTTATCATAAAATAGTCTGTAAAGAGCATTTCTCAAAAGATTATGTATTGACATGCTGATCTTCTATCTTCTTTCTCCCTCAGATACTTTTCTTTGGATTTGGGTGGCTTTTTTTCATGCGACAGCTGTTTAAGGACTACGAGGTGAGAAGAGATCATTTTGATTATGCTAATATTATGTCAACTTATTGTTTTAAATGGGAAAAGAAAAATACCTCCATTAAAGAAAAAATCATGTTTGAGAAAAACAGTTATCATATTATATCACTTATATGTGAAATCTAAAAAAATGATACAGTTGAACTTATTTACAACATAGAAGTCGACTCACAGACATAGAAAACAAACTCATGGTTACCATGGGGAAATTGGAGGAAGGGGGAAAGGGGATAAATTGGGACTTTGGGTTTACAGATATACACTACTACATGTAAAATAGATAAGTAACAGGGTCTACTGTAGAGCACAAGGAATTGTATTCAGTATCTTAATGGAAAAAATCTGAAATGTGTGTGTGTGTGTATATGAATCACTTTGCTGTACACCTGAAACATTTTAAATCAGCTATGCTTCAATTAAAAAACCATTTATGCTTGAACTTTCATGACCTGTGATGGTCAAAAAAAATTTAAAAAGATAATCATGTTCACTCCCAAGATGGGAAGCTTTTACTACTATAATATATAATTCTTAAATTGGAGAATATAATTAAGCTTAGTTGATTTTTTTTTAATGCTAGTCGTATATAGCCCAGAAGCCAGGATCAAGAAATATCATGGTTTAGTCATATTAGTATACACACCAATAGCAAATAGTTCTTTGGGAGAGAATTTAACTTGTAATGTCTCATAAATGTACTCATTCATTTGGGTATCTGGCATTCAGTGTTAATTATCAGTCTGACATCCTAAGTTAATTCTAAGGCTGGTCTGATTCATATCTTAGGCTTGAATTCAGAAAGACAGCAGCCTACACTGAACATTTCCTGATTAATCTTCCTCATTTAGTAATAAGCTCAATGGTCATGTACTATCTGGGGTCATTTCTAGTATGTTCTCCATTAAACTTCGCAGAGAGTTTGAGTTATTGTCTAAAAGAGCCCAGAATTCTAGAGATTCTCTTCTGCTCACTACTGTAAGGCCTCCTAGGAGAGGTTCTAAAACTGTTTCAAGGTCTGTGCAGAATGTTGAAGAAACCCTTTTAGAACTAACCTATATATCTAAATCTGTCATTTTTTGTCAGTGTACATCAGGAATTCTAAGTGCTACTTCTGACCTTGTCACTTCATCTTCTTGTGCTTTAAATTTTTCATCCACAAGAGGATGATGGTAATAGTGACCTATGAATTAGAAGTACAACCTATTTTCATCTATTCTTTTAGCTCTAGACAGATTACTGTCATGGTCCTGTTTCTAATAACTTGAGAATTTCTTCAAAATAAGTTTTCTGACTTGTAATCATCAACTCAATATTTCACACAAGGAAATGACTTTTAGTCTCTATTTGACTTTTAACAGGTGCGTCAGTATGTGGTACAGGTGATCTTCTCTGTAACTTTCGCATTTTCTTGCACCATGTTTGAGCTCATCATCTTTGAAATCTTAGGAGTATTGAATAGCAGGTGAGTAAGAGTACTAATTAGGTCTCCTCTTAAATAGACCTATGTTATTTTCTTTATGGTGGAAGATTTACTGGGATCCCGTAGCTGAAAAAAATCCACGTGTAGTTAGTTTAGTCTCAGTAACTGTAATAATCATAGCAAATATGGGTTCCAGGCACCTAGTAACTGGCTTGACAAAGATTGTGAAATAACAGGAAAACAAGTCTGAACATTAGTTCTGAAGTATAATTGAGACTGGGCTGTGAGAACCTAGGTCTCAGGCTTTACTACAAGAAGTTTTATTTTTCTCAAGCTGCTCTCTGATTGAATCCCAGGAAGAGCTCTTCACATTATCCTGCTGATGGAAAATCTCTACCTGAAAAGATCCAAATTCCTCAGAGCTAGTTAAGGGCTTCTATGAAGACTGAACTCCAGTTCTTACCAATCTAGTTATTTTTGTTTTTTTCATAGGCATGTTCAAGTCTGATTGAACTTAAGAGTGTTCTTTAAAGCATTTTTTAAAAGTAACTTCTGTCCTCCTCCAAAAAATAGACCTGTTATGAACAGTCTATCCAAAATATTTCTTGCTTGTCAAACTGCAAGCTTCCTTTTTTTTAGGGGCCAGTATTTGTGTTTAGAGTACATCAGCTATTCTATAGAATTTTGTTGTACTTTTTTAAAATCACTACATGGAAAATTCTTAAGAATAAAGTGGCATTGGCTCTGAACTAAGCTGTGTAACTCATTGTATATAGATCCCTGAGTCTTGAGACTTATAAACAGATTATATTCTCAAATTCCTATTTTGAGAATCAGAGTTGATGATTATAGTCTCTTGATGGATAAATTAAGAACTTGTAAAACAGGAATATGTTCTGACTTTGTGGCTTTTAAATTTGTTCTTTAATAATCCAAACCTTTCTTGGGTAAGCTAAATATAGATCCTATGACTATCGAGACTAGGCAAGTGTTATTTTACATGCTAATTATTAAATTTTATGTAAGGATCCACAAATAAACCAAAGCATATACAGTCAACTGTTTGACAAGGGAGCCAAGAATACTCAATGGAGAAAAGATTTCAATATCTTTTCAATGTTGAAGAAAACATCTTCAATAAAAGATGGAGGGAAAATTAGATATTCGCATGTAATAGAGTGAAACTTGACCTCCATCTTATATTACTCACAAAAATTAACTGGAAATGGATTCAGTTCAGTCGCTCAGTCGTGTCTGACTCTGCAACCCTATGGACTGCAGCATGGACTGGTTTGATCTTCTTGCAGTCCAGGGGACTCTCAAGAGTCTTCTCCAACACCACAGTTCAAAAGCATTGATTCTTCAACCCTTAGCTTTCTTTATAGTCCAACTCTCATCCATACATGACTCTGAAAAAACCATAGCCTTGACCAGATGTACCTTTCTTGGCAAAGTAATGTCTCTGCTTTTGAATATGCGATCTAGGTTGGTCCTTACTCCAAGGAGTAAGCGTCTTTTAATTTCATGGCTGCAGTCACCCTCTGCAGTGATTTTGGAGCCCCCAAAAATAAAGTCTCTCGCTGTTTCCACTGTTTCCCCATCTGTTTCCCATGAAGTGATGGGACCAGATGCTGTGATCTAAGGTTTCTGAATGTTGTGCTTTGAGTCAACTTTTCACTCTCCTCTTTGACTTTCATCAAGAGACTCTTTAGTTCTCCTTCACTTTCTACCATAAGGGTGGTGGTGTCTGCATATCTTAGGTTATTGCTTTTTCTCCTGGCAGTCTTGATTCCAGCTTGTGCTTCATCCAGTCCACTGTTTCTCATGATGTACTCTGCTTATAAGTGAAATAAGCAGGGTGACAATATACAGCCTTGATGTACTCCTTTCCCTGTTTAGAATCAGTCTGTTGTTCTATGTCTAGTTCTAACTGTTGCTTCCTGACCTGCATACAGATTTCTCAAGAGGCAGGTCAGATGGTCTGGTATTCCCATCTCTTTAGGAATTTTCCACAGTTCGTGGTGATCCACACAGTCAAAGATTTTGGCATAGTCAATAAAGCAGAAATAGATGTTTTTCTGGTTCTCTCTTGCTCTTTTGATAATCCAACGGATTTTGGCAATTTGAACTCTGGTTCCTGTGCCTTTTCTAAATCCAGCTTGAACATCTGGAAGTTCACATACTGTTGAAGCCTGGCTTAGAGAATTTTGAGCATTACTTTACTAGTGTATGAGATGAGTGCAATTGTGTGGTAGTTTGAGCATTCTTAGGCATTGCCTTTCTTTGGAATTAGAATGAAAACTGACCTTTTCCAGTCCTGTGGCCACTGCTGAGTTTTCCAAATTTGCTGGCATATTGAGTGCAACACTTTCACAGCCTCACCTTTTAGGATTTGAAATAGCTCCACTGGAATTCCATCACCTCCACTAGCTTGTTCATAGTGGTGCTTCCTAAGGTGCACTTGACTTCGCATTCCAGGATGTCTGGCTCTAGGTGACTGATCATACCATCGTGATTATCTGGGTCATGAGGATCTTTTTTGTACAGTTCTTCTGTGTATTCTTGCCACCTCTTCTTAATATTTTCTGCTTCTGTTAGGTCCATACCATTTCTGTCCTTTATTGACCCCATCTTTGCACGAAATGTTCCCCTGGTATTGCTAATTTTCTTGGAGAGATCTTGAAATGGATTAAAGACTTAAATGTGAAACTTGAAACCATGAAGCTCCTTGAAGAAAATATAGCAGAAAAACTCCTTGAAAATATTTTTTTTGGAAATTGCGCCTAAAGCACAAGCAGCAACATCAAAAACAAACAGGTGGAACTATATCAAACTAAAAACCTTCTGCACAGCAAAATGAACCATCAACAAAATGAAAAGACCACCTATAGAAGGGAAAAAACATTTGCAAATCATGTATCTGATATGGAGTTAATATCCAAAGCATATAAAGAATTTTTAAATCAATAGCGAAAAAACAAATAATCCAATTTTAAAACGGGCAAAGGACCTGAATAGACATTTTCCAAAGATTTATCAGGCCAATGGGTACGTGAAAAAAAGCTTAACATTACTAGTCATTAGAGAGATGACACCTCATATCTGTTAGAGTGGCTATCATCAGAAAGACAAAAGATAACAAATAGTGGTCTTGTTGTATAGAAAAGGGAACCTTTGTGCACTGTTGCTGGGATTGTAAATTGATACAGCTGCTATGGAAAACAGTGTGGAGGCTCCTCAAAAAAATAAAAATAGAACTACCATATGATCCAGCAATTCCACTTCTGAAAGTATGTCCAAAGAAAATGAAAATGCTAACTCGAAACACCTCATGTTCATTGCAGCATTATTTACAGTAGTCAGGACAGGAAACAACCTCAGTGTCCATGGCAAGATGAATGGATAAAGTATGAAATGTATATACAATGATGAATGATTAAATCCTTCCATTTGGACAACATGGATGGACCTTGAAGGCATTATGCTAAGTGAAACAAATCAGACAGAGAAAGACAAATATTGTATGGTTCCACTTATATGTGGAACTTAAAAGCAAAAACAAAATTAAGAACACCAAATTCTTAGAAAAAGAGATCAGATTAGTGGTTGCTAGAGGGAGTTTGGTCCAGTACTCTTGCCTGGAAAATCCCATGGACAGAGGAGCCTGGTAGGCTGTAGTCCATGGAGTCGCTAGGAGTCGGACATGACTGAGCGACTTCACTTTCGCTTTTCACTTTCACGCATTGGAGAAGGAAATGGCAACCCACTCCAGTGTTTTTGCCTGGAGAATCCCAGGGACGAGGGAGCCTGGTGGGCTGCTGTCTCTGGGGTCGCACAAAGTCGGACATGACGGAAGTGCAGCAGCAGGAGTTTGGAGGAGGGGAAATTGAAGGAAGGTGGCTAATTTGCTCGCATGGAGACTGGCCTTTCCTGAGGCCACACAAGCGGGTCCCTGAAGTTTTTGTCGTAACTCGAGAGGGACCTGCCACAACTGGTGAAAAACCAGGAGGTTCTGCCTTCCCTTATGTGGGAAAGTTAAGAGTAAATCCTAAGAGTTCTCATCATGAGAGTTTGAGAGCTTTTTTTTTTTAACTGTATCTAAATGAGAGAATGATGTTAACTAAACCTTTTGTAATCATTTCACAATATATGTAAATCAAACCATCATTGTGGATGCCTAAAGCTTATTTAGTGGTCTGTGTCAGTTATTTCTCAATAAAACTAGAAAAAAAAATTTTTATTATCACAACCTGAAAGTTTTACTGCTATCTAACCAGAGGTCAGCAACCATTCCTGTAAAGAGCCAGAGAGTAAATATTTTAGGCTTTGTGGACCACACTATTTCTATTGTAACTACTCTGCCTTGCTATTGGAGAAGCAAATGGCAACCCACTCCAGTGTTCTTGCCTGGGGGATCCCAGGGATGGGGGAGCCTGGTGGGCTGCCATCTGTGGGGTCACACAGAGCCGGACACACTGAAGCAACTTAGTAGCAGCAACCTTGCTATTGCAGAGCCAAAGCAGCCAGAGGCAATATGTAATCAAATGGGTGTGACTGTGTTCCAGTAAAACTTCATTTATAAAAACAGGTGACTGACTGGCCATGAGTAATGTCTAGGTAGTTTAGAAAGGACTTTGACTCAATCTAAAACCAAAATTGTTTTTGGTAGCTGATGTCCCCCAACTTTTGACTCATTTATTGTTAATAATCCCATATAGTAAGATATGTCACTCTGTTACTTGGATTTATATTCCTCAAATAGCTTATCTTAAAGATTATGACAATGTATAGCAAAATGAATACAGTATTGTAAAGCAAAACAAACTAAAAAAATAAAAATTAATTAAAAAAATAAAATAACTGTAAAAAAAAAAAAAGATTATGAAAGTAGCATTGCTAAATCTGGTTCTTCTATAGGTCCTTTTTGGGGATTGGGTAGGCTTCAGTTATACCTGTTTTTTCATACTAACAGTTGGTCCTACAATGTAACAGAATTATGGATTGTGATCATATATTATTAACTGTGCATTGACTATTCAGAATAGTTTTCAAAGGAAAATCTTTGACGTGAACAAGAGTATTCTTTTGGCTCATCTCTAAGCAGAAGTCCTGTAGCCTTCTATTCAAATACGTAATCTTGTTGGTATCCTTAATTTTCTCAAGAGACTATCACTTTACCCTCAGCTCAAATTGCAGTTAAAATATATGGTTTGCTTTTAATGGGCAATATGGATTACACTTGTCATTTCAAACCCACTGCCTCCCAGTATCTTTTAGAAACTTAGTTGAAATACTGAGTACAGTTGCCTGGAGGATGTGCATGTTGTTTCTCTAAATGCTCAAAAGTGGATAATCCAGATGAGCAAAAGCTGTCAGTTTATCTGTACTAAATGGTATTGGCTCTCTGTAGGATAGCCTTTACTAAATAGCTCTGTGTTTTATGATTCCTGCCATATCCACTAAGGAGTAAAAAGTAAGAAATAGCCCACTGAAACTCCTGATGTTTCTCTTGAAAGGATAGCGTGAAGAACATTGTCAATTGCCCTCATATTTTCTTCTTTAAGAAATCTTTGGAGAAATGTCAATATGATCATGGTAATAATTCAGTTATAATTAGTAATAATTATGCTCCCCTTATAATTTGTTTTTCTTACATACACTATGATGTATCAAACTGATTGAATTTTCTATTTTACATTGACCATTAGAAAATGTAAAGCTAAATTTATGACCCACCTGTAGCAAGTTTCTAAAACTCTTAAGGTGTGAATTTTCATAATAACCATAAGGCCTAGCCTGATATTTTGCCTATATTTTGCCATTGTTTTTCCTTCCTTTCATATTACCTTATAGTTTTTTTCATCATCTTGTATTTAATATATACTCAAGCCATTTAACTACTTAACCTTCTTTGAAACCAGACCTAGTTTTAAGTAAGTTTAAAATCAATAAATACAAAGGACACCATCAAGAAAGTTTACAGATATCCCAGAAATGGGAGAAAATTTTTGCAAACCATAAATCTGATATAGGACTTCTATCTCAAATATGTAAAGAACTCTAACAACTCAATGATAAAAAAAAAAAAACAAATAACACAGTCAAAATTAGACAAAGGAAAAAAAAATGGACAAAGGATCTGAGCAAGCATTTCTCCAAATAAGATATGCAAATGGTGGAAAAGCTAAAAAGTGAAACAACCCAATGTCCACCAACTAATGAATGGATAAACAAAATGTGGTATATCCATACAATGGTATGAATATTCAGCTCAGTTCAGTCTCTCAGTCATGTCCAACTCTGCAACCCCATGAATCACAGCACGCCAGGCCTCCCTGTCCATCACCAACTCCCTGAGTTCACTCAGACTCAAGTCCATCGGGTCGGTGATGCCATCCAGCCATCTCATCCTCTGTTGTCCCCTTTTCTTCCTGCCCCCAATCCCTCCCAGCATCAAAGTCTTTTCCAGTGAGTCAGCTCTTCACATGAGGTGGCCAAAGTATTGGAGTTTCAGCTTTACATCATTCCTTCCAAAGAAATCCCAGGGCTGATCTCCTTTAGAAAAGATTGGTTGGATCTCCTTGCAGTCCAAGGGACTCTCAAGAGTCTTCTCCAACACCACAGTTCAAAAGCATCAATTCTTTGGTGCTCAGCCTTCTTCGCAGTCCAACTCTCACATCCATACATGACCACAGGAAAACCCATAGCCTTGACTAGACGGACCTTAGTCGGCAAAGTAATGTCTCTGCTTCTGAATATGCCATCTAGATTGGTCATAACTTTTCTTCCAAGGAGTAAGCGTCTTTTAATTTCATGGCTGCAATCACCATCTGCAGTGATTTTGGAGCCCAAAAAAATAGTCTGACACCGTTTCTACTGTTTCCCCATCTATTTCCCATGAAGTGATGGGACCAGGTGCGGTGTGAGTATTTTTCAGCCATAAAAAGGAGTGAAACATTGATAGATGCTGCACATGGATGAACCTTGAAAACTTAATGCTAAGTTAAAGAAGTCAGTCACAAAGGATCATATATTACATGATTCCATGTACATGAAATATCCTCAATGTACAAGTCCATAGAGACAGAGTATATTGGCACTTTCCTGGGACTGGTGGTGGTGGTGGTTTAGTTGCTAAGTTGTTTCCAATTCTTGCAACCCCCTGGCAGGAGTCCAGCTAGACTCCTCTCTCCGTGGGATTCTCCAGGCAAGAATACTGGAGTGGGTTGCCATTTCCTTCTCCAGGGAATCTTCCTGACCCAGGAATCAAACCCAGGTTTCCTGCATTGCAGGCAGATTCTTCACTGACTGAGCTATACAGAAAGCTCCTCTTCCTAGGACTGGGGAGGTTGAAAGGAAAGGAGAGTGATTGCTAATGGGTACTGGGTTTCATTGTGGACTGATGAAAATGTTCTAAAATTGATTGTAGTAATGGTTGCACAATGTGAATATACTGAAAACCCTTATATTGTACACTTTAAATATGTGAATTATATCTCGAGAAATTGTTATAAAAAGTCCTAAAAATCAATAAATAAAATATTTATAAGCAGTAGTGAAAGTAATCATGCAGATCAGATGTTTAGTTATACTGAGGTTACAGAAGAAGTATTTATGTGTCTTTATAGTGCATATTATTAACATTTATTTTCTTTTAACTCATATTGAAATATGACTCCCAGTGTTAAGTGAAACAATAATCATCTACCAGTAATCATATATATTGATATATGTTATTATATATTGTGTATGAATATAACCAGAGCATTAACAGTCTCAATTAAAAAAATGAAATTCTTAGGAGGTTACAATGGCCATATATACCTTTCAGAACTTTATAATAAATTTTTTAATCTCTATAAATGAGTAGATAGTAACAGCCTAGTTGACTAATGAGATGAAATATATTCAGTATTGAGTTCAAAGAGCAAGAGAGCCTTTGGAAGACTAAAGAGAGTGAAAATAGCTGCCCTTTTCTCCTCCTAGTGATAATTCTTTGACATTTGTTTCAGTTCCCGTTATTTTCACTGGAAAATGAACCTGTGTGTAATTTTGTTGATCCTGGTTTTCATGGTGCCTTTTTACATTGGCTATTTTATTGTGAGCAACATCCAACTACGTGAGTATTTTACCCTCATATCAGCACATGATTAAGATGAGTGTTCTTAGGGATTGAGGCTGCAGAGAGCATCATTTCTATATTACTTTCAGTAGCTACTCTTATTGGGGGGCACCTCATACACAGCATCTTTAAAAGGTTAGCCCAAAGTAAATATTACATGAATTAGGTTCTTTGTCCTGCCACAACTTTATTTCTCTTTCTACTAGATTGTCTCTCCTTTCATTTTTCCAATTCAGGGTACTATTTTACTTTTTGATTTGTACTGGGGATTGTTATTAGTACTTTATCAGAAAATGATTTTTTCCCCCTCTTCAACTGTCATTTTAAAAGACTTCTTCATTCTTAAAAAAAAAAAAGACTCCCCTAATTCAGCTAGATTTCTCTGATAATGGTAAGAAGTTTAGAAAACAATTTCTAAAACTTGTGTTGTTCCACCATTCATTACCAAGTGAGCAAGGCAGCCAAATATTAATTAGGATGATCCCGTAAACTTATATAAAGATAACTGTTTTATATATTCTTATTTCATCTTATCTCCTCTTTCTTAGTACATAAACAGCGACTGCTTTTTTCCTGTCTCTTATGGTTGACCTTTATGTATTTCTTCTGGAAACTAGGAGATCCATTTCCCATTCTCAGCCCCAAACATGGTGAGTGTATGTGGTGGGAAGAGGAAAAGGGTTGTTTGTCATTTTTTACTTTGAAAAAATCAATTTTTATAAACTACTTATTATGGGAAACACAGTAAGTTATTTCTCTAAAAAAAATGTCTGGTTTTGAACTGAATTTTTCTTTCATCCTAGGAGGTATCAGATACTGGTTTAGGAACAGACATCTGTCATTTTAGAGCAGGAGTTTTGACTTTAGGTTAGTGAATGAACTTTAAGGGAATAATGGATTGAAAAAGGTATCCTTAACTTTAGCCCCCTGGTATTTTATGCAGAATGATGGGAATGTATATGTATATTTGGAAGTGAGGTATCCATAAGCTCTTATGAGATCCCCAAAGTGGTCTGCGACCCAGAAGGTAAATGGCCAGTGCTCAAGTGATAATGGAGATCATCTCTAGGGAGTGTGTGTATTCTGGGAAAGAGCAGTGACATAGGACTCTTAGTAGATGAAACGCTTCTTAGGACTTAGTGTCTCTCCACGCAAAAAAGTTCATTTTAAATACAACAGCTAGTCATGGACAGAGCCCTGCTTTCTATGCTCATCAATGGGCAAAATCCCTCAACAAGCAAGTTCTTCTAGAACTACTTCAGAAATAAATAC
Organism: Aepyceros melampus; assembly: GCA_006408695.1. Taxonomy (NCBI): domain Eukaryota; kingdom Metazoa; phylum Chordata; class Mammalia; order Artiodactyla; family Bovidae; genus Aepyceros; species Aepyceros melampus. Next base: position 68,385 of record SJXQ01006430.1, read on the forward strand.
TCCTCCAGAATATATATATACACACACACACACACACACACACACACACACACACAGATATAGATATGTTAGATTAGAGCACCTACCTGTAATGGATCTACTGGGACTTTCATATACTTTTTTTTTTTAATACACATCTTTTCATTTTACTGTCCTGCTGTACCTATCAGAGAAGGCAATGGCAACCCACTCAGTACTCTTGCCTGGAAAATCCCATGGATGGAGGAGCCTGGTGGGCTGCAGTCCATGGGGTCATTAAGAGTCGGATGCGACTGAGTGACTTCACTTTCACTTTTCACTTTCATACATTGGAGAAGGAAATGACAACCCACTCCAGTGTTCTTGCCGTGAGAATCCCAGCGACATGGGAGCCTGGTGGGCTGCTGTCTATGGGGTCACCCAGAGTCAGACACAACTGAAGCAACTTAGCAGCAGCAGCAGCAGCTGTACCTATCAAGGTTCTTATAGCAGAAAATAGATTCTACTCTGTTTAAAGCAGGAAGTGGTTTATTACAGTGTATTGGGAGTTTTCAGAAATTCTGGTAAAGCAGGGTATCAAACTTGAGTGCTGCATAGTAAAGAGAAACACCCAACCACATAGTACTAAATTAGGAGGAAAAAGAAAACCATAGAAGTTGTCACCTGCCACTTAGGACCTATGATCGGGGACCAGACATTAGAAATGGCTCCAGCTGCTCCAGTTCCCAAGTGCTGTCATCACTCCCACATTATTCACGTCTGTGTTTGAGATCTTACATGGGCAAGTGAATATGAGGCAACCCAGGTGACATTCAGAATCTTAGCTTCAGGGAAATCTGGGAAAGTGCTTTTGGCTTTCCAGATTCTATAGGAAAAGAAGTCATGCTAGACAGGCACTGAGATGAGTGGTGCCTAAGCCAGTATCTTGAATCTGCCATACCTCCCATGTGTCCTTTCATGTTAGTCATTGCCTAGAGCAGGGATCTGGTGGAGAGAGGTTTTAAGACTCTTCTCCAGGAGTGTCAGAGGAAATGTGCAGTTTTTGAAAGCATGTGCAATGTCAGAAATGTGTATTTTTTTTAAATAAAAATAGTTATTTTGAAATTTCACATAACATCAAAAAGTCCCCAAAAGTTAAGAAACACCAACATACCAAAATCCTTCATATTCTTATTGTGTCATACAAGACTTCCCGTGTCCTGACTGTTCACTTTCTCTTATCTGTCCTCCAGTCTGCCAAATTACTTAAAGTTTCTAGAACTGTTCTATCAGCCTGCATAGTCCTTCACCTCTTTCCTGCCTGGAAAATACCTATTTATTCTTTCAGTATTCAACTCTTGTCAATTCCTCTAAGAAGACTTTCCTGGCCGTCATTAGGAGATGTCAGTTTCTCCTGCCTCAGTGCACTTATATCACCTCTAAAATTTGTGATTACTTGTTTCCTTATCCAACTTCCTCATTAACCTGTGAGCTTTCTGAGGTCAGAGACTACATCTTATTTATCATTATATCCTTAGTGCCTGTCATGGAACCTAGCACATAAAGTGTTTAATACATATCTATTAGTGAATGAAAAGAAAATTGGTTCTGCAAGGTGGTAGATGAGTTCAAGAATCTAACACTCTGGGTAGGAACTTAAGATTTGCTAATGTGATCAGCATGCCCATGTCATTGTATGGAAAAATTTGGAGTAGAGAGGCCCTGATGATACACTTCTCATATAAACTGTTTCAAATGAATGCCCAGAGAGAGATTTGTCTGTGATACTAGAAATGAGGGACGCTAGTGGTAAGAGGACCCCAGGGCTGCTAACAGTGATAGTGCAAGCTCATGTGTAGTTCAAAGGTGTGACGAATGCCTTTTTCCAGCCTTCTGGAGAGCAGTCAACTCACATGACCAGTGCAGCCAGACAGTGCCTGAGAGGAGATAAAGACTATCACATCTATTGTAACTTTGTCCATCCCTTTTTAAAATTCTGTGGGGATATCCTGAAGAATACACCCAGAAGAACAGCTAAGGAATAGTTTCAGTGTTAGTCTTTCCTTTGTGCTCCAGTAAATAAGCATTTTGGTTTTATTTAGGAATGTTCAAGTATCTAATTAATTTGACCCTGTAAGAGAAATAAGGAGGAAGAAAAGTTTAGGCAAAGCTGAGAAGCAGCTTACACTGCCTTTTTAGAGCTTTCCCCAGACTGGCCCAACAACCAGTGTGGTTTGTTGCTATGAAGACCATGGAAAAAACTATAAGATGCAATCTTACTTACATGAAAAAAATGTCTGTAAAAGTATTCCTGGTGCAGTGCCTGCACCTAGGAAGGTTGGAAGACATTCCATGGTAGGAAAGAGTAAGAGAAACTAAGAAGTCATATGAAGCTAGAAGGAATCTGTGTGAGCAAATAGCAGCAAATCACTTAATCCATCTGACTTTCCATTTATGAACTAGAAAGTAAGAATTATAATGGTTAACCTTTACTTCATAGAAATACTGAGATTAAGTAGATAGTATTAAAAGTACTTTAAGCCAGACAAAGATACTTAATAAAGGGACAGTACCTTAAAGAGAATAAAAGAGAGGGCACATTTTCCCAGTTTTTTACATAACCTATATTAATCCCTTAGGGTTTTTTTTTTTAATGTAACTTGGTGATAATTATGTATCACAGTCAACAAACATTTGTTGAACACCTTTCATGTGCCAGGCAGTAAGTAAAGATCAATAAGACATGATTGCTTCCTGTAAAAAGGATACAAATTCAAGAGATATGTGAAGAGTACCTTCAACAGAATTTGGATTTATGCATTCACTTAACATTTTACAAATATTTGTTGAGCACCTAGTTTATATTAACTGCTAGAGATACAACCATGAACAAAAACTATCATAGAAAATAATGCAGATAAAGGATATCAAATTTATTGGAATCCCTTAGCATCAACCTTTCTGAGGAAGTGATATTCAAGCTGAGATTTAAAGGACAAAACCAAAGGTATATTCAGCAGGAAGTCACAAGAGACATCATGTAAAGCCCTGAAGTGTATTCAAGACCGAGTAAGAGACCGAATAGAAACTAATGGTATAGATTTTTTTTATTGGGTGACCAGATAGTTGATGATGTCATTTGCTAAGGAAAGTAATACAGAAAAAGGAAGATAATTTTAGTTTAGGATGTGTAGAATTTGTGTTGCCTGTGCACATCTAAGTGATATTCAGTAGGTAATTAGATACACAAATCAGAAACTTAAAAGTACAAATTTATCTGTCCTCTTGGAGATAATTCCGGAATCTAAAAAATTAGATATCATCATCTAAATGCTATTAGGTGAAACTGGGGAAACAGGCAAGATCACCCAAGGAAAATGTATAGACTGAAATGAAAGAGGGAATTCTGGTCCACGGAGAGCAAAAACAGACCAAGAAAAAGCAAGTAGAGAAGGAAAACAGAAACGGTAGTATAAAAGCCAAGAAAGGAAAATAATGTAAAATAGGAACAATTCAATGTCATAAATGATCAAATAAAACAAGGATTGAAAAATGTTGAATTTTGCAATCAGAAGAAAATTCCTGACCATATTATGATAATGGCTAAGAGTCCAGGCTCTAGAGCTAGGCTGTTTGGGTTTAAATCCTGGCCCTGAGACTTATTAGCTGTGTTAGCTTGACTAAGTTACTTAACTACTCTGTGCCTCCATTTCATCATCTGTAAAATGAGATCTTCAGTAATATCCACCTGAGTTGTTATGAGAATTAAGTGAATTAATACAAGTAGAATACTTAAAACAGTACGTAGTATATAATAGGTGCTTGGTGAATATTACCTATTATATTGCCATTGTGATTTTTAGTGAAAGCACTTTCATTCAGTGTAGAACAGTGGGATGAAAGCTGAATTGCAGCCAGTTGAAGAATAAATGGATGTGAAAGAAGCTCCTCCATTTAAGGGGTAAATAGAGAGGGTTGGTAACTAGATGTACACTCAAGGCCAAGGACAGACTTTTTCTTAGGAAAGAAACTTGAAACTGAAAGGAAAAAATCAGCAAAGAAGGAAAGATTGAAGATAAAAGAGAGGGAGAGAGAGAGTGGACAGACAGTAGAACAAATTTTAGAGGAGGTAGAAGGGGCATTAGATCAAAAGCACAGGAAGAGAAGCCTTAGCTGTGGACACCGTCTTGTTCTGAAGGGGGCAAGTTAGAAGGATGATTGCAGATTTAAATGTTTGAAGGTAGTTGATGTCTAATAACTTCTTTACATGATAAGCACATTAGCTAAAAAGAACAAAGATTGGAAAAATGGGTTGAAGTATTCTGCTAAGGGGTAGAGGGAGAGATGGCTGACCAAGGGCAAGAAAAGGATTCCTTAGTAGTGAATGATTTCTGTTAAGACTGGAGACCGTACACTTACAATGGCATCAGTGTCAGCATGCATTCTCGTAGTTTTGCGCAGCTCAGGCATAGGCACTGGGAAGGCAGAGTGTCAGGTTGACCAAGGGTTAGGAGTTTGCAGGATTGATGCTTTAGGAGAAGAGTAGGGGCTGAGGGTCCTGACAAGAGAAGTTAAACAAGCTTGGAGTCCAGGTTCAGCAAAGAAGGAATTGGAAAGTTAGGGATGCAAAAGACTAGAAACCAGAGGTCACATTGAGCTCTAAAATGGGGTAGTGGAAATACAGGCACAAAAGGACTTAAATATTGGAAGTACAGCTTCAGAGCCCGTAGAATTCTTGAATGGTCCCTCTGGTGTTAGGCCACAGGAGTGGATGGCTGAAGTCGACTCTATCCTAGAAATAGGAAGTGAGACCAAATTTAAATTAGTTTTTTCCTGTGACACCAGACTTCCTGAGTTACTCTTAGCATTGCTTTCTTTTACTTATTCCAAATACGTCAAAAATAGCATTTATTTTAACTACCATGCTGATTTTCAGCATTCTCAAAGAATAGGAAACAATTGATAATTGGAATAAAATTGAGTATCTAAAACTCACATACTTACTCATTCTATGAATTCAACCCATTTATTAGAAGCATTATGTGCTTGTTGGTGGCAAAAATGAATAAGACAAAGCTAAAGAACTGATGACATTAGGCGAAAATATGTAGACTGAAGGTAACTATAGTGGAAAGTATTATCTCCTATTTATACTTTTCCAGCAGATTTGCTTTCCTAAAGTACTACTTTGTTAGAGTTCACGTTACCTTGAGTAAATAGTCAGCAAATGTTATTTATTGTTATTTTACCATTACCCAAGAATAGAGATGATTTTGGAAGCATTTGGGATAAGAAGAAAATCAATAGACTTTTATATTTATTAGAGAAAAATCCACATATTAAAATCAATTTAGCTTATTTAAGTTAGCTAAAAGTAATAGTTGTTGTTTTCAGTGATGTTGCCTTTTGCTGTGAGATGAAAGCCGGTTTATCTGTATCACCTGGCATTAATGTGCTTTCATATTTTTAGGGATCTTATCCATAGAACAACTCATCAGCCGGGTAGGTGTGATCGGGGTGACTCTCATGGCTCTTCTTTCTGGATTTGGTGCTGTCAACTGTCCATATACTTACATGTCCTACTTCCTCAGGTAATGAGAATTTTGTTTTTCTTTTCTTCTCATTACTTCTTGAATACATATGTAACATCATGCCCCCATCATTAATACTTAAATATTAGATCTGTGATACTGCCTTTTTATTCTTCTCTTTTCTTTTGGATATTGGCCTAGGAATCTTTCTAAATGAGTCTTATTACTTATATATTGCTTGCCCTTGTTACTTATCCTACATTTATTTTTAAAATGGCAATTTCAATCTGACCTTCTTCAACCCCTTTCACTCCCACTTTTTAAAGCACATTTCTAGTGGACAGCAACGTGAGCCAGTCCCAACTTCAGCAAATTGGTTCCTCTCAAAAGTAAAACAGTAGACGACAATGCCAAGTTAAAAGTGTAGATACACATGTATCCTAAAATGTCCCTGGATCAAGTCTAAGGAAATCTATAAAATAGCTAGTTACCTTCTGCTCCTCTGAGGCCCCAGGAGTGTTGGCTATTAAAAAGTGACAATAAAAGCATTTTTTTGCTTATTATACTTATTTTAATATTCCCCAGGGAAAGTACAGTTCCTTAAATTACTGGATAATGATGGAGGTTCCTGTGTTTCTCCAGCTGCCCTGTATTATGCCCAAAGATGGAACCCCAAACTCTGCTAACAGCTTGTGCTTATTATAGGAATGTGACTGACACAGATATTCTAGCCCTGGAACGGCGACTGCTCCAAACTATGGATATGATCATAAGCAAAAAAAAAAGGTAAGCTATCAGCACATTAAAAACTTGTGCTGTTCAAGTTTCTCAACAGAAAATTTGACATGACTAGTGGTAACAGGGAATTTCATCTCATTTATTTTTAAGTTAGGGAACCACCAGAGACTTTAGTATCTAATCTTGTGTGAAGGAAAATTTTCAAATCAACCTTACTTCCTAACTTCAAATATAAATTCTCTTAGATAAGTTTTAGAATATCTTTTATATTTGAAGGTATTCTACATTGAGTGTTTTAACAGTCTGTTGTCCTGCATTTTTATAAACTTTTTCATACTTTGTTTCAACCTCCTTTTCTCCAACTACTTTATAAAATCCTTCAGGTCTTCCAACTATTGTTGTTGTTTTTATTATTTAAAAAGTACGTTTAAAATGTTTGTTTTCAAAGTGTCATTTCTAGAAATTTGTGTCTCAGTGGGTAAAAGCACAGACACTAGCTTCAGACTATCTGGATCTGAATCTTTGGCCTACAACTCAGTGTGACTTTAAGGTAGTTGCTTTATTTCCTTGTGTCTTGATTTACTTATTTAGAAAATGGAAATAATAATAATGAGTTGACTGACATACAGACTTCTTAGAATAGTGAACTATAAATAGCTAAGGGAAACTGTTTATTACTAATCTCGGCAGGACTAACATTTGATTTTAATATTTTGCCTTTATTCATTCATATGAATGAATCATTCACTTAATAATTGTAGAAAGCCTAGTTTATGTTGGACACTGTACTAAATGCTGAATAGTACATGGAGATAGAATGATGAGCAAGGTAATCAATTCCTACATTCGTGAAACTTATTAGTCTACTGTTTTTATTAGAGTTAATATTACTCATATAAAAATGATGTCATACAAGTTTTAAGTTGATGAGTGTTTTTCCATTTCATGTGTCTTCTTTCAACACTTTCCTATAGTAAGATACATAATCAAGTCAGAAGACTTAATGTAAGAGAGAACAACAGATATTGGAATGATAAAGAGGTCCAGATTCACCAACTAATTCTTTATCTCCATTTGTATACATCTTCACTAGGGGACTGGAAGTAGATACACATGTGATACATTTATTTACTTATATATGTTTCATTCACATTCAAACTCTACAGTTTATTTTACATGAATGAATATGAATGTTGATTTTTAGAATACAACAATAAGAGCAATGTTATTCAGTATTAAAACATATTGTTTTATATAGAAATATAGAAACATACTGTTTGGATTCCCAGGATTATTCTCCCTTTGGCTATATTTACTTTATTCATGTAGAGAGATGAATGTAAAGTCATGACCCACATCAAATGCGGATGTGTACTTTTAAGCCATTTCATCACTAATCTTTCTTAAGATTCGGCTCTGATCTATACATGAACCCCTATAGACCTTCGTAAGTCAGGATCTGGGATTCCTTGTGGTCCTGGAGCATGTCTTCATAATTTGAGTGGCTCTCAGAAGAATCAGCCTCTCAATTTGAGCTAGTTATCACAATTCTCTACCTGGTAGAGCTAACAGTTCAAGTACAGCTAGATAAACTGCTTGCTAGAACAAAAAAGTAACAGTCCTCAGAAAAATAAAACAGATTACAAAATCAGTGAAACATAATATCTACAAAGTCAAGTCTTCAGTCAAAGCTTGCTGGGCATACAAAGAAACAGACCTGTGCAACCCATATTCAAGATAAAAAGCAGCTAATAGACACTTAACTCCAGGTGGGCGCAGATAACAGCTTTAACAAGCAGACTTGAAAACAGCTATTATAAATACATTTTTAAAAAATGAAAAAATGTACAGTATTAATTAGTGAACAGAAAAGGAGTCTCAAAAGAGAAATAGAAACTATATTTTTAAAAAGAAGCAAAAGGAAATTCAAAAGCTGAAAACAACAGTAACTAAAATGAAAATTTTACTAGGTAGGCTTAGCAGAGTTGAGATGGCAGAAGAATCAATTAGTGAACTTGAAAGTAGGTCAATAGAAATTATTCAGTCTGAAGAATAGAGAAATAAAAGATGAAAGAAAAATGAATGAAAATCTCAGGATGAAGCACTATCAAGCAGTCCAACTGTAGTTGGAGTCCTCTAGACTAAGGAGCAAAAAAACGTACTTAAATAATGGCCAAAAGCCTCCCAAATTTGCTGGAAAACATTAATTTACAGATCTAAGAGGCTTAAGTCAAACACAAGTTTGACTAGTTTTATATAGTCAGATTGCTAAAAGACAAAGATAAATAAAAAATGATGAATAGATACAGTTGTTTGTTGTTCAGTCACTAAGTTGTGACTGACTTTGCAACCCCATAGACTGCACTATGCCAGGCTTTTCTTGTCCTTCACTATCTCCTGGAGTTTGCTCAAACTCATGTCCATTGAGTCAGTGATGCCATCCAACCATTTCATACTTTGTCACCCCCTTCTCCTGCCTTCAATCTTTCTCAGCATTAGGGTCTTTTCTAATGAGTCTGTTCTTCACATCGGGTGGCCAAATTATTGGCGTTTCAGCTTCAGCATCAATCCTTCCAATGAATATTTAGTACTGATTTCTTTTAGTACTGACTGATTTGATCTCCTTGCAGTTCAAGGGACTCTCAAGAGTCTTCTCCAGCACAATTCAAAAGCAACAATTCTTCGACCCTCAACCTTCTTTCTGGTCCAATTCTCACATCTGTACATGACTGCTGGAAAAGCCATAACTTTGAATAATATATAATATAATAATAATATAAAATATTAATATCACTTTGTCAGCAAAGTGATGTCTTTGCTTTTTAATATGCTGTCTAGGTTTGTCATAACTTTCCTTCCAAAAAGCAAGCATCTTTTAGTTTCATGGCTGCAGTCACTGTCTGCAGTGATTTTGGAGCCCAAGAAAATAAAATCTGTCACTGTTTCCACTTTTCCCCCATCTGTTTGCCATGAAGTAATAAATCTAGGGGAACCATGAAGAAAGTAATACAACTTGGAAACTACATTCCATTCACTCAGTATCTAGGTAAAGGTCATTTTAACAGGAAACAGTTCAGTCAGTGTGGCCAATACACTTAACATTCTTTTTTTTTTTTAATGCTTTTTAAAAATTTTTGTTTATTTTTAAATTTTTGTTTATTTTTTATTTTTGGTTGCACTAGGTCTTTGGTTGCTCTGTGCAGGCTTACTCTAGTTGCAGCGAGCAGGACCCACTCTTTGTTGTGGTGCAAAGGCTTCTCATTGCAGTGGCTTCTCTTGTGGAGCAAGGGCTGGCTCTAGGGCACTCGGGCTTCAGTAGTTGTGGCACATGGACTTAGTTGCCCCAAGGCATGTGAAATCTTGCCAGACCAGTCCCATGTCCCCTGCATTGTCAAGCAGATTTTTAACCACCGGACCACCCAGGCAGTCTTCTTTATTGTTATTATTTTAGCCAATGGCTTAGTTTAGCCTACAGAAATACCATATGGTATTTGATACCATTGGTACCATTTGTATTGGTCCTAACCATGAACACCAGTGCTGCTTCTTTATCCTTACCACTTCTATCTCTTGTCACCCTTTTGAGGTTAATGTTGAGTTAAATTCTTCTTTAGTTCTACAAATCTACTTTTATTAAACTCATCCTGTGTTTGTTTTTTTTTAAAGCCCATAGGCCTTGGCCTATTGTACCCTTCAAGTAACCATTTATGAACAAATGGTCTGTTTTTCCTCACAAGGACCCTGTTCTTAATATCTGTGTAATAGGCTGGAACATGCCAGCAGCGACCACTGATGTGGTAGGCCCTTCCATAAACTGATAGGAAGGACAAATGTCCCACTGGTTTATTCAGTAGTAGGAAGAGATTGACATTAGAGAGAGAATGGTACTTTAGAAGAGGCCAGGTTTATGTGATTTTCTGATTTTTTTTTTCTCTTGTCAGCTTCTGAAAAGGAAGAGAAGAAACACTTATTGAATTCCTACCCTGTACCTGATCCTTTATCTAGGCATGTTAGCTATTATTTTATTTTGTTCTTAAATGATAATGGTAATAAGTAAATATATTATTTCATTGATCTTCATAATCAGCCAGAGATGAGGACATGAGAACTCTAAAGCCTTACAAGTGGCAGATCCAGTCTTCAGATTTATTGCCAACTCCAATTCTGTGCTCCTTCACCTATTCACATTCCTTCTGGGAGTGTATAGTTTTCCCTCAGTTGTAAGCAGTAGAAAAGTGGGACTCCAGAATTCAATCCTTCCCTGAACAGCTCAGTAAATGAAAGGAGCAGCTATGAGATGACAAGAATGGACTTTGAGGGTCCGTGCTCCTTTGCTGAGGTTTTACATTTTCGTTTTTTAATAGTAGGTCCTTGTTCAGTTTAGTCACACAGTCGTGTCCAACTCTTTGCGACCCCATGAATCACAGCACGCCAGGCCTCCCTGTCCATCACCAACTCCCAGAGTTCACTCAGACTCACGTCCATCAAGTCAGTGATGCCATCCAGCCATCTCATCCTCTGTCGTCCCTTTCTCCTCCTGCCTCCAATCCCTCCCAGCATCAGAGTCTTTTCCAATGAGTCAACTCTTCGCATGAGGTGGCCAAAGTACTGGAGTTTCAGCTTTAGCATCATTCCTTCCAAAGAAATCCCAGGGCTGATCTCCTTCAGAATGGACTGGTTGGATCTCCTTGCAGTCCAAGGGACGCTCAAGAGTCTTCTCCAACACCACAGTTCAAACGCATCAATTCTTCGGTGCTCAGCCTTCTTCACAGTCCAACTCTCACATCCATACATGACCACAGGAAAAACCATAGCCTTGACTAGACGGACCTTAGTCGGCAAAGTAATGTCTCTGTTTTTGAATGTGCTATCTAGGTTGGTCATAACTTTTCTTCCAAGGAGTAAGCGTCTTTTAATTAGCTGTGTGTCCATGTCCATCCCAAACTCCCTGACTGTTCCTTTCCCCCATCCTTACCTCCCACCATTCCCCACTCCCAGCAACCATAAATTCATTCTCTAAGTCTTTGCATTTTATTTCAGGATGGCAATGACACGGAGGACTATGTTCCAGAAGGGGGAGGTGCATAACAAACCATCAGGATTCTGGGGGATGATAAAGAGCGTTACCACTTCAGCACCAGGAAGTGAAAGTATCCTTTATCCATTGGCTTGTTTCTTTTTCTCAACTCTGGACCAAGGGCAGAAGAAAATTAGTGTTGGGACAGGGACATTCTCTTCTAAGATACCTGACTGCATCAGAGTTCAGCTGGCCAGGACTGGGCTTAGGAAACAGAAAGCCATAGATAATCCTAAAATAATAAAACCATTGTCTTTGAGCTGAAGGGATCCAAACAAGTCAGTCTTTCCATTTTACAGATGAGAAAATAGACCCAGAGAAGTTAAGTCACACAGTGGCTTGTGGCAAAGGTAAAACCAGAACTGTGGTTTCCTTGGTTCTTTCCACTACACTATTATATTTCCCAACTGCAAAAAACCACCACAAAACAGTGGCTCCCTAAAATGACTGGTTTGTATATGGATTGTAAGGGCCCATTTCTAAAGCAATCAGTTTTAGAAACAAATTTTAAGCAGCTCTTTATCTCCAGTAAATTTTTGGTTTAAAGAATCAAGGAGATTGTGTTAAAGAATTTGTCTTGGCCCAGCTGGTTGCAGTGTTAAACTAATTCCCAAATAGAGTAACCACATCTCTTTGTGGCTACCAGGCTGTCAAGCCAAAATTTGGTGTGAGGGACTAGAGATAAGAAAGCTTATGCGTATTCCTCCCATCTCTGGCCTGAGGAAGAACAAATTTCCTTTTGCCTCAATTAGAGGAAAAAAAATGTAACCTGTTCTTGCTATAAATTATGACGTACCTTTCTGGTGTGAAATGCAGGTAGAAATTAGAACAAACAAAATGAGATGACCACAGGAGAGAGGAGGGGAAAAAGGGTGACTTTAAATTTATTTAAACATTTATTTCACGTCTCCTATTTCCAGACAGAGTGCTAAACTGATGAGCAGAAGATAGCCTCTCTCCTCAAGGAACTTACTGCCTAATCATGGGGAGCCAGACATGTAACTGAACCATGGTATTCAGTGGCCTGAACTGTGCCAACAGCAGCCACTACTGAGGAGGGGAGCGGAAGGGCACTTGCTGATTTGGGTAATAGAGGGAAAAATCACAGAGAGGAGGGAGGATTTGGATTAAAACCAATTAAACTTCTGTTTAGAAAGGGCTATCTTTACTATTTTTATTACTTAAAAATTCATAAAAGCCAAACTTTAGTTTTAAGCTATCTTAGCAACACTAAGCCAAGTCAAAAAAATATCAAGGTTATTTAACCTTTCTGATTCCTTTCCTAAGTGGAGAGGATAATGACACAGCCTCACTGAGTTCTTGGAAGGTGGCACACAGTAATGGAAAGAGCAGACCTTGGAGTAAGGCAGCTCTGACTTTGCTTCCACGCCTATTAATTGTGTGACGTTGAGCAAGATATTTGACTCTCTGAGCTTTACTTTCCTTATCTGCAAAATGGATAAGGACACCTATCTCATGGGATTGTTGTGAATGATAGAAGATAAGATCTGTAAAGAACTGAAGAAGGTAATGTCTATAAATCCCAGCCTGTATTAGAACTCAGTAAACATTAGATCCATTTTCCTAGCATCGTATTTATTCAAGATAATTCAAGAGAAAACTTTGCTGTATATTTTAGGTGTTTTTCTTACTATGTAACCTTTTGAGATTTCAAAAATGACATTTGACTTAAGCTAACTAGATAAAGCAAAAATAAACAGAACCACCTACCCGAGCCACTTTCAAGCTAGTGTAAAACTGAGTGGTAGGTGTTTGGTTGTGGTGCTTTTAATGGTAAAGCGTTTATACACCTGTATCTGAGATTGGAAAAATAGTTCTGAAATAGTACTGCTGGCTATGAAGCAGGAAATTGAAAATATGGGCAGTTCCTAGGACCCGCTATAGAAGAAACCAAAAGCATGTGCTTTCTTCATTGCTATTCCTTGAAACTTCTGTGTGATTTAAACCTTGATGCCCATTCTGTGCCAGATCTTACTCTTATTCAACAGGAAGTGGATGCTTTGGAAGAACTAAGCAGGCAACTTTTTCTGGAAACAGCTGATCTATATGCTACCAAGGTACAGAGCAAGGAAACTAAAGTGTGGTTTTTACCAATGTGATTAAAGAGAGAGCAAGACTAAATAAGCTTTGTAGCATCCTCTATATCCAAGCCTGTAAGAGGCACCTCAGTAGCTTCAGTATCAGTCATGAAGCATCGATACCTGGATTCTTTGTGACATTGCTCCTACCAGCAGCAAAACCCTTACTGGAACACTCTCAAAAATAGAAATTATTGGAACAGTCAGAAGAAGCTTTTAATCATCTAGAAAGGTTGCACACATCACTTCCTACTGATGGCCAAGATTAAGAGGGTGATTCCTATGGTAGCTCCTGTGATTGTTTTTTATTCTCTTGCAAGTTAGTAATATTGTAAGAGCAGTAAGACATCCATCTGCCATGGTCTATTGTTATTGTTTATTCCCTAAGTCATGTCTGACTCTTTTGTGATCCCATGGACTATAGGCCTCCAGGCTCCTCTGTCCGTGGGATCTCCCAGGCAAGAATACTGGACTGGATTACCATTTCCTTCTCCAGGGCATCTTCCTGACCCAGAAATCGAACCCGTCTCTTGCAGTGGCAGGTGGCTTCTGTACCATTGGGCCTCTAGGGAAGCCCTTGCTATGGTCTAGCTCTATTTTAAAGGAACCAGATTAAGAAGGAACCTAACTACAAAAAAGAAACTTTCCTACGTACACCTAAAATGCATTGTAATATAAACATGAAAAATCTATTATTTAAGGTTGTTCAAACTATTTTAATCCTTTTTGAGGATCACTTCACAGGAATAGCTGCATAGGATAGAGATAAACATAGGCTTTGGAGACAGGTAGACCTGAGTCTAATTTCCCTTACACACTAGCTGTGTGTCCTTAAGCAAGTTATTTAACCTTTCTAAGCCTTCATTAACCTTTCTAAGCCTTCATCTGTAATATTAAAAAGGACATACCTCATAAGAGTTGTTATGAAGATTAAAGCAGATACTGCATGTAAGGTATTTATCCTAATTTTTGGTTTAAAGTAATCATTCAATAAATTCTCCCACTACTATTATTGTTAGTTTAATATTATTATTGTGTGTGGTTTTAATCCTTAGCCCGAACAGTGATTCATAGAGGCAGAAACATCTTTGTAGAAGTAAATATACATTTTGCTAAGACTAACCGTGTTTTGTGTTTGTTCTCCCTCAGGAGAGAATAGAATACTCCAAAACTTTCAAAGGGAAATACTTTAATTTTCTGGGTTACTTCTTCTCTATTTACTGTGTTTGGAAAATTTTCATGGTAAGTATATTTTTTTAATTGTCGAGGTTTAGATAATTTGCTCTGGTAAGGACAGAGAGAAAATTGGGTTTGGTTGAGGCCGTGAACTAAGTTCCAAATCCAACTGCATCAACAGAGCATGTCATCTTTCACATGTCTGAGCCTCTTCCCGCTCTTCTTTTTGGGGCTTCCCTGGTGGCTCAAAGGTTAAAGTGTCTGCCTGCAATGCGGGAGACCTGGGTTCGATCCCTGGGTCGGGAAGATCCCTGGAGAAGGAAATGGCAACCCACTCCAGTATTCTTGCCTGGAGAATCCCATGGACAGAGGAGTCTAGTGGGCTACAGTCTACGGGGTCACAAAGAGTCGGACACGACTGAGCGACTTCACTTCACTTCACTTCAGAAAAGGGAGGTTGCATTTTTCTTCTGTCAGAAATCATTAGTAAGTTCTTAGGTTGTGAAATATATGAAGTGACTATAGAAGTTTCGTGTTTTACACCCTACTCTTCATATTACTCATGAGTACATGACTGTATGTAACACGACTCCAGCCTTCAGCTCAGAATAGAAACCACCTGTCCTTTTTAATAATCTGTATATACCCAAAAAAGTAAATTCTAAAACATATTCCTACAGATAAGTTCATCTTCTGTGCTTTCAGCTTTTACTCTTTTGTGGCTTGCCCTCCCGCTCTATTCTTTATGTGCATTTTATGCACTGCTTTATTTGTCTTTACTTGTGACCCATCTGCAGGTATTAATGGATTTCAGTGTGATTATAAAAAAGGCTGATTTGACTTTCTGGTTTGATGACTTTCCCACTGAGGCTATGCTTGCACAAAGAGAAGCTTTGTCAGCTTGTTAGTTAATTTTGATCAGTGTAGATGAATGGAGTATTCAGATTTAACAGATCTAAATGTTATAAAAAATTAATGTTAATACCCATGCAGATGACATTTTTAAATCTTGACTTTTTCAGTGGGAGAGGATAAATGAAGATAGTGTATTCAGTTATCAAGTATTCATAATATTAAGCTACTAAAGGTTTTCCCTGAGATGTAGCCTTTAGGAGAGTGTAACATTTTTTAACAGCTTCATTGAGATATGATTGACATTCAGTAAACTGTACATATTTAACATATACAATTTGGTAAGTTTTGATATATACATATACCTGTGCAACGGCCATCACCCTATCAACATAGAGAACATATCCATCCATCACTTCCAAATGTTTCCTCAGGCCCCTTTGTCTCTCTATACTTTGTAGTATTTCCACTGTATGGATGCACCACAATTTGTTTTATCTGTTCACCTGCTGATCAAAATTTGTTTGATTCCCATTTGGGAATATTAGAAATAAAGTTGCTGTGAATATTTGTCTACAAATCTGTTTGGACATATGTTCTCTTTTCTCTTGGGAGAAAGCATTTGCTTGTAGAATGGCTGGATCATATGGCGAACATATTTAACTTTCGAAGAAATTGCCAAACTTTTCCAAAGAGGTTGTACCATTTTACATTCCTATCTGCAGTATTTGAGAGTTTCAATTATTCCACATCCTTGCTAACACTGTGTAGTCAGTCTTTTAAGTCTTAGATGTTTTGGTAGATATGAGGTGGTACTAAATCATTTTAATTTGCATTTTCCTAATGCCTAATGATGCTGAACAGCTTTTATGTGCTTTTTTGCCACCTGTGTATCCTCTCTGGTGATTTATCTATTCAGATTTTTTGCCAGTTTTTTAATTGTGCTCAGTCGTTCAGTCATGTCCGACTCTTTGCAGAGCGTGGACTATAGACCGTCAGGCTCCTCTGTCCATAGCATTTTCCAGGCAAGAATAGTGGAGTGGGATGCCATTTCCTCCTCCAGGGGATCTTCCCAGCCCAGGGACTGAACCCACATCTCTCACATCTCCTGCTTGGCCTGCACATTCTTTACCATTGGGCCACCTGGGAAGCCCATTTTTTAAATAGGTTGATTGTTTTCTTTTTGTTGGGCTTGAGAGTTTTTCAATATATTCTGGTAACTTTTTTTCAAATATGTGATTTTAAAATATTTTCTCCCATCAGTGACTTGGCTTTTCATTCTGTTAGCAGTATCCTTCAAAAATCAAAAGGTCTTAATTTCGATAGTGTCCAATTTATCCTTTTTTTATTATAGATTATGCTTTTGTGTTGTATCTAAAAAATCTTTGTCTAACCTGGGGTCACAAAGATTTTTTTCCATATGTTTTCTTAATATGAAAAATATAAAATAGAAATTTTATAGTTTTAGGTTTTACATTTAAGTCTGTGATCCATCTTAAGTTTAATTTCTAATATGATATTGGAGTATGAATCCAAGTTCACTTTTTTCACATAGATATCCAGGTGTTCTAGCACCCTTTGTTGAGAAGAGTATCCTTTCTCCATTGAGGCAATTTTGTCAAAAACTAATTGACCTTATGTATATGGGTCTGTTTCTGTTCCCTTTTTTCTATTGAGATTTATATGTATCTTACCACACTGTCTTGATCAATATGTCTTCCAATCCATGAACATGGTACAACTCTCCATTTATTTAGATTTTCTTAGTTTTTCTCAGCAGTGTTTTATAGTTTTTGGTGTACAGATCTTTCTCATCTTTCATCAGATTTATCTAAGTATTTAATTTTTAGATGCTATTATAAATGACAATCTTTTTATAATTTTCATTTTCAAGTGTTAATAGTATATAGATATACCATTGATTCTTATATATTGATTTTGTATTCTGTTACCTTGCTAAACTCTCTTATTGTTTTCCTACATAGACAATTCCATCCTGTCTTCTCCTCCTCTTCAAGCCTTACTGCACTGACCAAATCCTCCAGTAACAGAATTAAGTAAAGCAGTCACCCTGATCTTGTTCCTGATCTTAGGGGGAAAGCATCCAGTCTTACACCATTAAGTATGGTGTTAGTGTTGGTTTTTCCTAGATGCCTTTATCAGATTGAGGAATTTTATTTTATTAATAGTTTAAGTGTTTTTAATCATGAAAGTATGTTTGATTTTGTCACTTCTGCATCTATGGAGATGATCATATGGTTTTTCTTTTTTAGTCTGCTAGTACAGTAAAATTAATTTTTGAACATTAAACTGACCTCACATTCCTGTAGTAAACCTTACTTGGCCTGGTGTATTATCCTTTTAATGTTTTGTTAGATTTAATTTATTAATGTTTTGTTGAAGATTTTTTGTATCTATATTTATGAAGAATGTCAGAGTGTAGTTTTCTTGTTAATGTCTTTGGTGTCTAACCTTAAAGAATAAGTTGAGAGAAAAAAAAAGAATAAGTTGAGAAGTATTTCTTTCTCTTCCAATTAGTAGAAGGGTTTGCATGGAATATTAATATATTGATAAATTAATGAATATGATATATAATTCTATCATTGAATGCTAATATGTAAATATATTAATAACTATTAAATGGAATCATGCGATGTGATCTTTTATGGTTGGCTTCCTAACATAATGTTTTCAAGGTTTATCTATATTGTAGCCTCTAACAATAAATACTTGATTCCTTTTTATGATCAAATACTATTTATTCCATTATATGGCTATGCCACATTAATTTAAATTATCCACTTATTACTTGATGAACATTTGAGTTGTTTTATTGTGACAGTTTGGGCCACTGTAAGTATAACTTATGCTGTTGAGCATAAGTTTGTTTTGGGGCTGTGCTGGGTCTTCGTTGCTGTGCAGGCTTGTCTCTAGTTGCCGCGAGCAGGGGCTGCTCAGTTGTTGCAGTGCACAG
This sequence comes from Aepyceros melampus, assembly GCA_006408695.1. Lineage (NCBI taxonomy): Eukaryota > Metazoa > Chordata > Mammalia > Artiodactyla > Bovidae > Aepyceros > Aepyceros melampus. The sequence goes on from SJXQ01006430.1 coordinate 86,790, forward strand.
TCTTCTCATGGCGGCGGCTTCACTTGTTGCAGAGCACAGGCTTGAGCGTGTGTGGGCTCAGTAGGTGCAGCACATGGACTTCAATGCCCTGTGGCATTTGGGACCTTCCTGGACTAGGGATCAAAGCTGTGTTTCCTGCACTGGCAGGTGGATTCTCTACCTCTAAGCCATCAGGGAAACCCTGTATAAGTGTTTATGTGGACATGTGTTTCATTTCTCTTAGGTATATATCTGTAGAAGTAGAATTGCTGGGTTATATGCTTACTGTATGTTGAACCTTCTAATAAACTGCCTAACTACCAAGCTGTTTTCCAAAGCATCTACACCATTTATATTCCTGCCAGCAATGTGTGACGGTTGCAATTTCTCCACATCCTCTCCAACACTTACTATCTATCTTTTTAATTATAGTCATTTTGTTGTTGTTCAGTCACTGAGTCGTTTCCAACTCTTTGCAGCCCCATGGACTGCATGCAGCACGCCAGTCTTCCCTGTCCTTCACTATCTCCAGTGTTGGCTCAAACTCATGTCCATTGAGTTGATGATGCCATGCAACCATCGTACCCTCTGTTGCCCACTTCTCTTCCTGCCCTCAGCCTTTCCCAGCATAAGGGTCTTTTCCAATAAGTGAGTTCTTCACATCAGATGGCCAGAGTATTGGAACTTCAACTTCAGCATCATTATCCCAATAAATATTCAGGGTTTATTTCCTTTAGGATTAGATTGGCTTGATCTCCTTGCTGTCCAAGGGACTCTCAAGAGTCTTCTCCAACACCACAATTCAAAAGCATCAATTCTTCAGTGCCCAGCCTTCTTTATGGTCCAGCTCTCACATCCATACATGACTACTGGAAAACCATAGCTTTGACTAGACGGATCTTTGTCAGCAAAGTAACATCTCTGCTTTTTAATACTTTGTCTAGGTTTGTCATAGCTTTTCTTCCAAGGAGCAAGCATCTTTGAATTTCATGGTGGCAGTCACTGTCTACAGTAATTTTTGAGCCCCCCAAAATAAAGTCTGGTACTGTTTCCATTGTCCCCATCTATTTGCCATAAAGTGATGGGACCAGATGCCATCCAAGATTTTAGTTTTTTGAATGTTAAGTTTTAAGCCAGCTTTTTCACTATCCTCTTTCACCTTCATTAAGAGGGTCTTCAGTTCCTCTTCACTTTCTGCCATAAGGATGGTGTCATCTGCATATCTAGGTTATTGATATTTGTCCCAGCATCGTGATTCCAGCTTGTGCTTCATCCGGCCCAGTGTTTCTCATGATGTACTCTGCATAGAAGTTAAATAAGCAGGGTGACAGTATACAGCCTTGACATACTCCTTTCCCAATTTAGAACCAGTTTGTTGTTCCATGTCTCGTTCTAACGGTTGCTTCTTGACCTACATACAGGTTTCTCCTTACAGGAGGCAGGTCAAATAGTCTGGTATTCCCATCTCTTGAAGAATTTTCCAGTTTCTTATGATCCATATAGTCAAAGGTTTTAGCATGATAAATGAAGTAGAAGTTGATGTTTTTCTGAAATTCCCTTGATTTTTCTATGACTCAATGGATGTTAGCAATTTGATCTCTGATTCTTCTGACTTTTCTAACCCCAGCTTGTATATCTGGAATTTCTTGGTTCATGTACTATTCATGAACTAGGTTCATGAAACCTAGCTTGAAGGATTTTTAGCATTACCTTGCTAGCATATGAAATGAGTGCAACTGTGCAGTAGTTTGAGCATTCTTTGGCATTGCCTTTCTTTGGGATTGTAATGAAACTGACCTTTTCCAGTCCTGTGGCCACTGCTGAGTTTTGCAAATTTGCTGGCATATTGAATGCAGCACTTTAACAGCATTATCTTTTAGGATTTGAAATAACTCAGCTGGAATTCCGTCACCTCCACTAGCTTTGTTTGTAGTGATGCTTCCTAAGGCCCACTTGACTTCATACTCCAGGATGTCTGGCTCTGGGTGAGTGACCACACCATAGTGGTTATCCAGGTCATTAAGATCTTTCTTATATAGTTCTTCCATGTATTCTTGCCACCTTTTCTTAATATCTTCTACTTCTGTTAGGTCCATGCCATTTCTGTTTTTTATTGTGCCCATCTTTGCATGAAATGTCCCTTTGGTGTCTCTGATTTTCTTGAAGAGATCTCTAGTTTTTCCCATTCTATTGTTTTCCTATGTTTCTTTGCATTGTTCACATAAGAAGGCTTTCTTATCTCTCCTTCTGTTCTTTGGAACTCTGCCTTCAATTGGATATATCTTTCAATATTTTGGTGGATGTGAATTGATATCTCTCATTCTTTTTTTCCTGATCAATCTAGATAGAAGTTTATTGATTTAATTGAACTTTTCAAAGAACCAGCATCTGGGTTAATTGATTTTCTCTATTTTTCTGGTTTCTACTTCATTGATTTCTGCTCTGATCTTTATTATTTTTCTTCTGCTGCTTTTTTGGGTGTCTTCTTTTTCTCATTTCTTAAAGAGGAAGCTAAGATCATTGACTTGAAACTTTATTTAAATATAGGCATTTTAATGCTACAGATTTCTTACTAAGCAGTATTTTATTTGTGTCTCACACATGCAACCTTTTTGATATGTTTATATTTATTTTGATTCAGTTCAAAATACTTTCTGATTTACTTTTTTATTCTTTAACTCATCAGTTATTTAGAAGTACTTTATAAAATATTTGGGCATCTTCTGAATATCTTTCTGTAAATACTTTCTAATTTAATTTCATTGTGGTCTGAGAACATATTTTGTATGATTTGAATCTTTTTAAGTCTCTTGAGGCTTGTTTTCTGGCCCAGAATATGGTCAACCATGGTTAATGTTCTTTGTGCCCTTGAATGGAAAGTGTATTCTACTCTGGTTGGGTGGAATAGCCTACAGGTCTCACTTAGGTCAAGTTGGTTGATAATATCGTTAAGTTTTTCTATACTCTTACTGATTTTCTGATGCTTGATTATTGAGAGAGGGGTGTTGAAATCTCCACCTATTGTTGTGGATTTGCCTTTTTTAATTATATCATTTTTTTTCTTCATGTATGTCATGTAGGGTCACTATGTACCCCTTAATGAAATGATTCTTTTATTGTTATGAAGTGACCCTTTTAGTCCCTGGCAACATTATTTTGCTATGAAGTCTACTTTGTCTGATATTAATATAGACATTTGAGCTTTCTTTTGATTATCATTAGCATAATAAATCTTTTTCCATGCTTGCAGTTTTAACCTATTTGTCTCTTATGTTTAAAGTGGGCTTCTTGTAAACAGCTTGCTTTTATATCTAATCTAATGGTCTCTGCCATGTATTTGTCATGTTTGGACCAGGAGTCAGCCATCTGTAGCCCCTAGGCCAAATCCAGCCACCACCTGCTTTTATTTAAAAAGTTTTATTGGAACACAGCCAAGTCCATTTATCTACACAGTCATATGACCGTGGCAGAGTTTGCCAACCTCTGGTTTAGACCATTTATATATTTTTTAAACTTTTTTATTTTGTACTAGAGTATAGCCAATTAACAAACAATGTTGTGATAATTTCAGGTGAACAGCAAAGGGACTCAGCCATACATATACATATGTCCATTCTCTCCAAACTCACCTTCCCTCCAGGCCACATAACACTGAGTTCCTTGTGCTATACAGTAGTAAACCATTTATAGTCAGTGTATTATTGTTATGGTTGAGCAACCCTGTTGCTGTATATTTTTATTTGTTTTGTGTTCTTTTTTCCTTTTGTCTTTCTTCTTTTGGATTAATCGATTATCTTTCATAATTCCATTTGATCTTTGTTGGCTCGTCAGCTATAATAACTCTCTTTGTTGTTTTAGTGATTGCTGTATTAGAGCTTTCAGAAAATAACCATAAGGAATGACCCTGGAATCACTTGATTCTCTTACCTTGTGTTTTACCAGAATGTTACCTTTCTGGATCCTAATAAATTGAGGTGTATATGTCATAGCCTTATCTCCCTTTACACTCTACAGAAAAGAAAGATAGCGTAGATAGGGACTTTTATTTGCCAGTGTATGAATAGCCAAAATAGATTTCTTATGTATGATTTAGATTGAAAGTAGAATTGCACTTTTAGGAATATCCACCTGTAAGAAACACTTGGTGATTCATTATTTTGAATCATTTTAGAAACTGATTTTTGAGATACTCTAATGTAAAGGTCTGTGTCTCTGTAGGCAACCATCAATATCGTTTTTGACCGAGTTGGGAAAACTGATCCAGTCACAAGAGGCATTGAAATCACTGTGATTATCTGGGGATCCAATTTGATGTAAGAATTGTATCAAAATCTTTTTTTGTTGTGTTGAGATTCTATGTCCTTACTCTAGGTGCTTGTTTCTGCTTTCATTCTTCTCCCTCTCCTATGTTTTGGCATATTCACATGGCAGATTCGTAAAGGGCCTAAAACCATAAATGACTGGCAATTATTATTTTCATGGGTAGTGATCATTTCTACAGTTCCTTCTCTTCTCAGTCATAGCTACCACTCTCCAGCTTCTCCCTGCCAAATATTCAAATACTTCTGTCTGTGATACTTGATGTTATCTTCAAACATATAACTCACCTTTGATTCCTCTGGTAGAAAATTAACTACTAATTAGTGTTTTTGTGTTAGAACTAAAATGATTTCTGCTATAAAAAATTATCTATCAGTTCACATGGGCTTTGAGCTAAAAATGGTTAACTGTCATCTGTGCACAAATTTTTTTTTAATCTTCTTTCTACCTGTTTTATAATTGGGACAGTCTTATCCCAATTTAAGTTTAAAGTCTTTATTTGTAGAATAGTGTATTTTCCAGGTATTTATATGGCCAGTGGTTCTAGCTGATTAGTAGCACTTTGGTACTAAAACCAGTGTCACATTCTTAGTCCTTATAAGTGCCATTTAGTTGTTCTATGATCCTGGCCATAGTTCATATGATAACCCTCAGCTGGACATGCCCCTGGTAGCTGGATAAAATGAAAATACACCAGAGCAAATTGAGCTCCAGTCCTTGAGAAACAACTCAAGGCGCACATTTCTTAGATGATAAATCAACAGTATATCCTTTTTCATGTGAAGGAGCATGGTTCTTTCCTTCATGTAGTATATAAATTATATGGTAAAGCATGCTTCACTCATATTTCATATGTATTTTCCTTTTAAAAATTTTTTACTGGGGTGAATTTTTAGAAATGCCCTTCCTTGTTAGTGCTTTCTAGGGCTAGTTGCTGTGTATTTATATGTTTTCCTTCTGTAACTCATCTACACATTACTCCACATTTTATAATCTGAATAACATCTCTCAGATGTTGGCAATACAGCTCCCCTCTGATGCTTTTCAGCCTTGAATCAAGCACAGTGTATCACAGCTGCCTCTCTCTCTGAAGCAATCCAAAAGAAGAAAAAGGTATCATCCTGTGATTCAAATAAAGGTCACCTACTTCCTAGACCATAGCTGAGAATGTCTACATACTCTATTATTATTTAAGTTTTGGGTGATCAGAGAACTGTCATTCACAAATATTAAAAATTATCAGGCTGCTATTTAGTTTCCTTTTAATTCATACTTTTTACTTGAAGCTATGTTATTGGCTTTGAGTTTCTTCTGATTTATTAGTATTATTTTCATCACTTCACTGCACTTGCTGTCTTCAAGTTTTAGGTCTGCTAATTAAAATACCCACTGAAGTCTTCGTATACAGGTTTTTATTGCCACTTACTTGCTAATGAAGTTCCCTCTCACAGTCGCATAAGTGATAATAATGCATCATCTTAGCTTTCCCATCTCTCTGAACAGAGATTTAACAAATATTTTTTCTTCCTCTTGTCTTGACAGGTGAAGTTCTGGTCCCAACACATTTCCTTCATCCTGGTCGGAATAATCATAGTCACATCTATCAGAGGACTGCTGATCACTCTTACCAAGGTAGGTTGTATCATGGAGTTGAAAAGTGGCACTTTTCAAAAGTAGTTACATGTGGCACTGTGAGATAACTTTACCTAATTAAGATTTTTGCCTTCTGAGATCTTAAACAACAACTACAAATGTGTAAAAGACAGAATAAAAGAAAAAGTTAGACTAGCATATTAATTGATGATAATGTATTTACATCATACACCAGACAGATATGTAGTTACCAAAGGTCATAGAATGAGATCACAGTATTTCATTCAGTGATGTGTCACCAGCATCTGGAACAGAACCTGGTGCATGGTAGACACTGAGCAGATAGTTGGAATGAATAAATGAGGTAGTATTTGAGGTGAGATGATAACTGGGAGAGTTGCTTGTAAAGAGAATATGGAAGTGGAGAAGCTGAATGTTGGGCAGTTTTCTGATCAGCATAGGAAGGTTTCATGGAACTGGAAGGTAAATTCTTTGGTAGAAGAGGTGGGATTTCAAAATCCAAGAGCTGTTGAAATGAAAGGAGTGAAGAGGTTGGGAGGGAGAAAGGGCTCTGCAAGCATTCAGCAAAATTTTAGGAAGAGCTCAGGAGCCCAGAAACAACTACAGGGGCTTGGAGTGGCCTGGTATAATTTGCTTTAATGTTATATAATGATGCTAAAATCATATATATCACAAGGTTTCTGGTAAGTGGGAATCTTTTCACGTTATAATACTTAAAACCACCAACTTACCCATATCAGTTCAGTCCAGTCGCTAATTCCTGTCTGACTCTTTGCAACCCCATGGACTGCAGCACACCAGGTTTCCCTGTCTTTCACTATCTCCTGGAGTTTGTTCAGATTCATGTCCATTGAGTCAGTGATGTCATCCAACCATCTCATTCTCTGTCGCCCCCTTCTCCTGCCCTCAGTCTTCCCCAGCATCAGGGTCTTCTCTAATGAGTCGGCTCTTCTCATCAAGTGGCCAAAGTATTGGAGCTTCAGTTTCAGCATTGGTCCTTCCAGTGAATATTCAGGAATGATTTCCTTCAGGATTGCCTGGTTTGATCTCCTTGCAGTCCAAGGGACTGTCAAGCATCTTCTCCAACACCACAGTTCAAAAGCATCCATTCTTCAGTGTTCAGCTTTCTTTATGGTCCAACTCTCTCATCCATACGTCACTATTGGAAAAACCATAGCTTTGACTAGATGAACCTTTTTTGGCAAAGTAATGTCTCTGCTTTTTAATTTGCTGTCTAGGTTGGTCATAGCTTTTCTTCCTAGGAGGAAGCATCTTTTAATTTCATGGCTGCAGTCACTCTCTGCAGTGATTTTGGATCTGTTTCACTGTTTCTCCATCTATTTGCCATGAAGTGATGGGACTAGATGCCCTAACCTTAGTTTTTTGAATGTTGAGTTTTAAGCCAGCTTTTTCAGTCTCTTTCCTTTCATCAAGAGACTCTTTAGTTCCTCTTCACTTTCTGCCATAAGGGTGGTATCATCTACATATCTGAGGTTATTGATATTTCTCCTGACAGTCTTGATTCCAGTTTATGCTTCATCCAGCCTGGCATTTTGCATGATGTACTCTGCATATAAGTTAAATAAGCAGGGTGAAAATATACAACCTTGATGTACTTCTTTCCCAATTTGGAACCAGTCTGTTTTTCCATGTCCGGTTCTAACTGTTGCTTCTTGACCTGCGTACAGATTTCTTAGGGGGCAGGTAGTGTTCTGGGTATTCCCATCTCTTGAAGAATTTTCCAGTTTGGTGTGATCCACAGAATCAAAGGCTTTGGTGTAATCAATAAATCAGATGTTTTTCTGGAACTCTCTTGCTTTTTCTATGATCCAACAGACATTGGCAATTTGATCTCTGGTTCCTCTGTGTTTTCTAAATCCAGCTTGAACATCTGGAAGTTCACGGTTCACGTATTGTTGAAGCCTGGCTAGGAGACTTTTGAGCATTATTTTACTAGCATGTGAGATCAGTGCAATTGTGCAGTAGTTTGAGCATTCTTTGGCATTGCCTTTCTTTGGGATTAGAATGAAAACTGACCTTTTCCAGTCCTGTGGCCACTGCTGAGTTTTCCAAATTTGCTGGCATATTGAGTGCAGCACTTTAACAGCATCATCTTTTAGAATTTGAAATAGCTCAGCTGGAATTCCATCACCTCCACTAGCTTTGTTCATGTGATGCTTCCTACAAAGTATCATTAGTAGTGATGCTTCAAACAAAGCATCTTGTTGTGATATTTTCCCATACTTACCCGTATGGGAAAACTAAGTGGATCCTTCTGGGGCAGTCTGTTTAAATGTCTTATTTATAGCCTTAATCTTATGAACGGTTCTACACAAGATGGTGGCATGGAAAAAACACTTTTATTTACAAGCTACTTAATGTTTTTGACACAGGAATCTAGAAGTACTGTATAATCATCTTTCCTCCCTTTCTTGACAGTTCTTTATGCCATCTCCAGCAGTAAGTCCTCCAATGTCATTGTCCTGCTATTAGCACAGATAATGGTAAGTTTAATGAACTAGCTTTATGTCTAGAGTCATAAAATACCAGAAATGTTTCATACTTTTTAATATTTTAACTATTTCCTTTGTCTGTCACTGCATTCAAAGCCCCTTCTGGATTCATTTGATCTACAGGGCATGTACTTCGTCTCATCTGTGCTGCTGATCCGAATGAGCATGCCTCTGGAGTACCGCACCATCATCACCGAAGTCCTTGGAGAGCTGCAGTTCAACTTCTATCACCGTTGGTTTGATGTCATCTTCCTGGTCAGTGCTCTCTCCAGCATACTCTTCCTCTATCTGGCCCACAAACAGGCACCAGAGAAGCATATGGCACCTTGAACTCATGCCTATTACAGACTGCTACAAGCCAGTGGTGTTAGAATTTGGATATAAGAGGGAAAAACTGGAGGGGCCAGGGCCTAACATTTTTAAAACAATATAGTGCTGTGATAGCATATTCTACCTGCAGCTTATGCCTTCGTCCTCAGATGATACTGTAATCATGAGTAACTTCAGCTTCTCATTTTTATGAGAGAGAGAAGTAACTCAAGCTAGCACTCAACCAAGAGTGCCCTGTTTGGTTTGAGGCTGGTAGAGTATGCCAGGTGGTGGAGCTAAAAGGAGCCAAGAAGCTAAAGGGAGAAAATACACTGGAACTCTTGGGTAAGAGAAATGTAAGGTAGCTGGTTAAACACTTGAGATTCTATTTAAATCAAGGATCCCATGGAGGAGGTTATGACTTTCCCTTGAGATGGACTATCATTAAAATCAGAGATTGTTAACACTTGGGCCTTACTGTCATTCTATCGGGGATAGCTTGGTATTATCGCTTGTGTGATCTAAGTCAGCGTCCCAGCCCTCCTCCCCATTCCCTTCACCCTTCAAATAACCAAAAGTTCATCTATGCTGGGGAAGGAGTGGTATGCAACTGAAATAGAATGTACCAAGAGAGACTTCAGAGTAGACATTTTTCTTGATTTCCCTTCAACTTAGTTCGATCCCTGGGTTGGGAAGATCCCCTGGAGAAGGGAAAGGCTACCCACTCCAGTATTCTGGCCTGGAGAATTCCACGGACTGTATAGTCCATAGGGTCACAAAGAATTGGACACGACTGAGCAACTTTCACTTTCACTTTACTAGTATTATATAAGAGTGAATTACTCTAAATTCAAGTCACTGATGATATTTCATTTTTTCTTTTCATCTGCCATTTGTGGGGTTGTGGGGTAAAACAATGAATAACTTAACTGGAATAGGTCACTCTCCTATCCTAGGGCTCAATGTCTTCATCTGTAATAGGAAGCTTTTGGAAAATTTGTAGGACACTCAGAAGTGCAATTTAAGAAAATCTTAAATTTTATTACCAGGAAGTCCCTCTTTGTTACTGAGATCTTATTCTGAGTTTTGTTGTTTTGGGGGTTTCTAGAAGCCAAATGAAGGTTAAAACATAAAAAGTTTACCAGAAACAAAAGCACTATTAAGGTTCTATCAGCCAATAGGAAAAATTCAAGCATACTCAGAAGGCATTTTTAATGGCATTTATTTCAGCAACAACAACATTCTCACAAAAGCATAGTTTTAATAGGCTTATCTGCTGAGATACATTAATTAGCAGTTCTCACATATACAGATTTATGAATCATCTTTGATGACCTATAGAAGAAATAACATCAAACAGAGAAGAGTAGTTAAGTTGAAGGTTGAAAGAGATCGCATGAAAAGCATCTGGCTCGTATATTAACTTTTCCTAAGTTGGCCATAAATAAGCTTTCTGCAGTAGCCACCCCTGAGACCGATGACAGCAGAAGACAATCACATGTGATGAACTGGTTTCCAAGGAGTTCTTCTCGAACAAAGACAGTAAACGGATATCAGCTCATTCCTTGGGAAAGGATTCCTATTAAATACCCAGAAAAAGCTGTCAGCCAAAGCCAGTGCTTGTTCTCATCACATCTCTGTGTCTTCAGAATTGGAAGAAGAATGAGAGCTGTACTGTGGGCCTGTGCAAAAGAAAACAGGATGTGTAAGTGGTAAGAGTGTGAACTTAAGGAGATGGATGGTCTGTTTTAGATTTGCACCTCTTGAGTCAGGAAGAAGAGTCACTCACTAGAAGCTTGGTGACCAGAATTCTGCACTTGGCTTCATTTCCAGCTTGCTGTTCAACCCTGACTCATATCCTATATCTATATATATATACATATTTCTTTTCTATAAACTAGCATAGTACTACAATTGACTTTCTATAGGGTTATTAATAGAATTTTTTTTAAGACATCTAGAATACTTTTTTTGTGAAACAGTACAGGATACAAGGTCAATGGCAACATGTATGCTATGGTCTGCATGTTTGTATCTCCCCAAAGTGCAGAGGTTGAAATCCTGTTTCCCAAGGTGATGAGGAGGTGATTAGGTCAGGAGGGCAGAGCTCTCATGACTCAAATTAGGCCTTTATAAGTGGCCTCCCAGAACTCCTTAGCTCCTTCTGCCCTGTGAAGGAAGGCAAGCCAGAAGTCAGCAGTCTGCAACCCGGAAGAGCCCCTTCACTAGACCCTGAATCTGCCAGTGCCGTGATCTTGGGCTTCTGAGCCTCCACAACTGTGAGAAATAAATGTTTGTTTGTTTATAAGCCACCAAGTCTATGGTATTTTGTTTAGCAGCCCAAACAGACTAAGCTTGTATTCATTAAAAATGAGTGTTTGCTTTTTAGATTACCAATCTGAAGAAATAATGTAATGGAAAAAATGTAAAACTTTTATTTAGAGTCTTGTCTTTGTCATACATTTCCTTTATGAACCTGGATAGTTTACTTTTGGACCTCAAGTTCATCTATGAAGAGAAATTGAGACTTGTCAAGGAATTTATCTAAATGAAATACAAATAGAATAATGTTTATTCTTCTCCAGTAATGAAACTTGAATACCCGCCAGTTATTTTTAAAAAAATATCGTCTCTATTTTTCTGGAGTTGAGCTGCATAAGCTGCTTGTATATTTTTGAGATTAGTTGTTGTCAGTTGCTTCATTTTGCTATTATTTTCTCCCATTCAGAAGGCTGTCTTTTCACCTTGCTTATAGTTTCCTTTGTTGTGCAGAAGCTTTTAATTTTAATTAGATCCCATTTGTTTATTTTTGCTTTTATTTCCAGTATTCTGGCAGGTGGATCATAGAGGATCCTGCTGTGATTTATGTCAGAGAGTGTTTTGCCTATGTTCTCCTCTCACTGCCGGGCTCGCAACCTGCTGGTCTCAATCACCATTCATTTTTCCTCCCTGCCATGTGCCTTCAAGACTCGCCACAGATTCGGCAGTGATAGTGCTTCCCGGCGTTTGGAAACTTCTCTCCCTTTAAAACTCTTTTCCCGGGACAGGACTCCCTTCCCGGGACGGAGCTCCCTCCCCACCTCCTTTGTTACTCTTTTCGTCTTCTGTATTTTTCCTACCTGTTTTTGAAGACAATGTTCTGCTTTTCTTGATGTCTTATGTCCTCTGCTCACATTCAGAAGCTGCCCTGTAGAATTTACTCAGCGTTGAGATGTTCTTTTGATGAATTTGTGCAGGAGAAAGTGGTCTCTCCGTCCTATTCCTCCACCATCTTCCCACCCAGATTTTTTAAAAAATATAAACACTTTTAAATTTCCTTAAAAATTTAGTACTTTATATTCATTTTTGTAAAATTAATTTCAGTTGGAGGCTCTTTACTTCACAATATTGTGGTGGCTTTTGCCATATATCTACATGAATTGCCAAGTGTGTACATGACTCCCATGACAATGAAACAAATAAACTGTGTTTATTCCAAAGTGTGTAGAAGGAAAGAAATCATTAAAGTCCTAGTAGAATCAATGAAAAAGAAAAGAGGGAGACTATTGCAAATATCATAAAAGCTTAAAGTTAGTTCTTTGAGATTATATACACAATAGACAAAAATTACCCAGAGACATCCATGAAAAAATGGGAAAAGAATCAAATCAGGAATTAGAATTGAAAATGGAGAAATCACAACAGACAAGAAAGAAATACAAAAGATCATAGAAAACTACTATAAGCAAGTATATGTCAATAAGGTGGACAAGTTGGAAAAAATGGACAAATTCTTAGAAAATATGATTTTCCCAAAACGAACCAGGAATACTTAGAAAATCTCAACAGACCCATCACAAGCATAGAAATCAAAGCTGTAATAAAAAAATATCCCAACTAACAATAGCCAAGGACCAAATGTCTTCAGAGATGAATTTAATAAAAAATCTAAAGAAGAGCTAACAGGTATCCTGTGTACACTCTTCAAGAAAACTACAGAGATAGGTTAACTTCCAAAATCATTTTACAAGGCCCCCATCACTGTAAAACTAAAACCAAAGATGCCACAGAAATAGAAAACTAGAGGCCAATATCACTGATGAATGTAAGTGCTAAAATTCCCAACAAAGTTTCAGCAAACAGAATGCAACAACATATTTAAAAGATCACACAACCATGGCCAAGTGGGCTTTATCCCAGGGATGCAAGGACTCTTCAACATCACAAATCTGTCAATGTGATACACCATATTAACAAATTGAAAGATTAAAACCCATATGATTATCTCAATGGAGGCAGGCAAGCCTTTGATAAAATTTAACATCCACTTATGATATAAAAACCCTCCAGGAAACAGGGAGAGAAGGAACATATTCTAACATAATAAAAGCCATGTACAGCAAACATTTTCCTCAATGGTAAAAAACTGAAAGTTTTCCTCTAAAAACAGTAACAAGACAAGGGTGTCCACTCTCATCACTTCTATTCATCATAGTTTTGGAAGCCCTAGTCACAGACAACAGAGAAGAAAAATAAATAAAGGTATGAAAAGAATCCAGATTGGAAGAGAAGAAGTAAAAGTCTCACGGTTTGCCACAGACATGATTGCCTTATAATCCAGCGATCCCACTGCTGGGCATACACACTGAGGAAACTAGAATTGAAAGAGACACGTGTACCCCAATGTTCATTGTGGCACTGTTTATAATAGGCAGGACATGGAAGCAAACTAGATGTCCATCAGCAGATGAATGGATAAAAAAGCTGTGGTACATATACACAATGGAGTATTACTCAGCTATTAAAAAGAATACATTTGAATCAGTTCTAATGAGGTGGATGACGTTGGAGCCGATTATACAGAGTGAAGTAAGCCAGAAAGAAAAATACCAATACAGTATAC
>SJXQ01006430.1:100858-112031 GCA_006408695.1 Aepyceros melampus
TAAACACACCAACAGAAAATAACTAGAGGTAATCAATTAATATCTCAATGTTTCAACATATAAAAATTAATACACATAAAACCCTTGCACTCATATATACAATGAGAAAACAGAAAATATTTATTTATATATTTAATTTATTTTGATTGGAGGCTAATTACTTTACAATATTGTGGTGATTTTTTTCCATACAATGGCATGTTTCAGCCACGGGTGCACCTGTGTTCCCCATCCTGAGCCCCCCTCCCACCTTCCTTCCCAGCCCATCCCTCTGTGTCATCCCAGTGCACCAGGTCTGAATACTCTGTCTCATGCATTGAACCAAGACTGTCGATCTGTTTCACATAAGATAATATATATGTTTCAGTGCTTTTTTTTTTTTTAATCAAATCATCCCACTCTCATAGAAGCTCTGTGAGCCTTCTGTGGGCATTCTCCCACAGAGTCCAAAAGACTATTGTATATATCTGTGTCTCTTTTGCTCTCTCACATATAGGGTCATCCTTACCATCTTTCTAAATTCCATATATATGAGTTAGTATACTGCATTGGTGTTTTGCTTTCTGGCTTACTTCACTCCGTAAAATAGCCTTCAGTTTCATCCACCTCATTAGAACTGACTCAAATGTATTCATTTGGCTGAGTAATATTCCACTGTGTATATATATACCATGGTTTTTTTATCCATTCGTCTGCTGATGGACATCTAGGTTGCTTCCATGTCCTGGCTGTTAGAAACAGTGCTGTGATGAACATTTGGGTACACGTGTCTCTTTCAATTCTGGTTTCCTTGGTGTGTATTCCCAGCAGTGGGATTGCTGGGTTAAATGGCAGTCCTATTTCCAGTGTTTTTTTTTTTTTTTTAAGGAATCTCCACACTGTTTTCATAGCAGCTGAACTAGTTTGTATTCCCTCCAACAGTGTAAGAGAGTTCCTTTATTTCCACATTCTTTCAAGTATTTATTGTTTATAGATTTTTTGATAGCTGCCATTCTGAATGGCATAAAATGGTATTTCATTGCGGTTTTGATTTGCATTTCTCTGCAGCAGCAGTTAATGAGTGATGTTGAGCATCTTTCATGTGTTTGTTAGCCATTGGTATGTCTTCTTTGGAGAAATGTCTGTTTAGTTCTTTGGCCCATTTTTTGATTTGGTAATTTATTTTTCTGAAATTGAGCTTCAGGATTTGCTTATATATTTTGGAGATTAAGTTTTTGTCAATTGTTTCATTTGCTATTATTTTCTCCCATTCTGAAGGCTGTCTTTCCATGTTGCTTATAGTTTTCTTAGTTTTGCAAAGCTTTTAAGTTTAATTTGGTCCCATTTGTTTTATTTTTGCTTTTATTTCCATTATTCAAGGAGGAGGGTCATATAAAATCCTGCTACAATTTATGTCCAAGAGTGTTTTGCCTCTGTTTTCTTCTGGGAGTATTATAATTTCTGGTCTTACTTGGGGAAAAAAAAACAAAGAAAATAAAGAAACAACCTCATTCATCATTCCAATGAAACTAATAAAATACTTAGAAATAAATTTACCTAAATAAACAAAATACCTATACAACAGTTCAGTCCAGTCACTCAGCTGTGTGCAGCTCTTTGAGACCCCATGAATTACAACATGCCAGGCCTCCCTGTACATCACCAACTCCCAGAATTCACACAAACTCAAGTCCATCGATTCAGTGATTCCATCCAGCCATCTCATACTCTATTGTCCCCTGTTCCTCCCACCCCCAAACCCCCTCCCAACATCAGAGACTTTTCCAATGAGTCAACACTTTGCATGAAGTGGCCAAAGTACTGGAGTTTCAGCTTCAACTTCATTCTCTCCAAAGACATTCCAGGACTGATCTCCATCAGAATGGACTGGTTGGATCTCCTTGCAGTCCAAGGAACTGTTAGCATCTTTTAATTTCATGGCTGCACTCACCATCTGCTGTGATTTTGAGCCCTCCAAAATAAATGTTTTTTGTTTCCCCATCTATTTCTCATGAAGTGATGGGACCAGATGCCATGATCTTTGTTTTCTGAATGTTGAGCTCTAAGCCAACTTCTTTACTCTCCTCTTTCACTTTCATCAAGAGGCTTTTAGTTCCTCTTACTTTCTGCCATAAGGGTGGTGTCATCTGCATACATGAGGTTATTGATATTTCTCCTGGTAATCTTGATTCCAACTTGTGTTTCTTCCAGCCTAGATTTTCTCATGATGTACTCTGCATATAAGTTAAATAAGCAGGGTGACAATATACAGCATTGATGTACTCCTTTTCCTCTTTGGAACCAGTCTGTTTTACCATGTCCAGTACTAACTGTTGCTACCTGATCTGCATAATTCCAATTCCAAAGAAAGGCAATACCAAAGGATGCATAATTGCATTCATCTCACATGCTAGTAAAGTCATGCTCAAATTCTACAAGTGAGCCTTGAGAAATACATGAGCCATGAACTTCCAGAAGTTCAAGCTGGTTTTAGAAAAGGCAGAGGAACCAGAGATCAAATTGCCAACATCCACTGGATCATGGAAAAAGCAAGAGAATTCCAGAAAAAGATCTATTTCTGCTTTATTGATTATGCCAAAGCTTTTGACTGTGTAGATCACAATCAACTGTGGAAAATTCTGAAAGAGATGGGAATACCAGACCATCTGATCTGCCTCTTGAGAAACCTATATACCTATACCTCTATAAAACACATACAAAACAAATCAAAGATAACACAGATAGATGGAGAAACAAACTATGTTCATGGATGGGAAGAATCAATATAGTGAATAAGAATATACTATTCAAAGCAATCTGGAGATTGAACAGAATCCCTATCAATCTAACAACAATATTTTTCAGAGAACTAGAACAAATAATTCCACAATTTGTATGGAAACACAGAAAATGTAAAACAGCCAAAGAAATCTTAAGGAAGAGGAATGGAACTGCAGTATGAACCTTCATGATTTCAGACAATACTACAAAGCTATAGTCATCAAGACAGTATGGCACTGGCACAAAGACAAAAATATAGATTAATGGAAAAAATAGAAAGCCCAGAGATAAGTCCACACACCTATGGACAATTTATCTTTAACAAGGGAGGCAAAACTATACAATGGAGAAAAGACAAACTCTTAACAAGTGGTGCTGGGAAAACTGGTCAACCATATGTAAAAGTATAAAACTAGAACACTTTCAAACTCCATAAACAAAAATGAACTCAAAATGGATTAAATATCTAAATGTAAAACCAGAATCTATAAAACTATTAGAGGAAAACATAGGCAGAACACTCTGTCATAAATCATAGCAAGATACTCTATGATCCACTTCCCATAGTAATGGAAATAAAAAAAAATTAAACAAATGAATCCTGTTTAAATTTGAACACTTTACACAATGAAGAAAATTGTGAGCATTGTTATAAAACAGCCTTCAGAATGTGAGAAAATAATAGCAAATGAAGAAACTGACAAAGAATTATTCTCCAATATATACAAGCATCTAATGTAGCTCAATAACAGAAAACTAAAAGACCCAATTAAAATAAAATAGGCTAAATAACTAAATTGAATTTTCTCCAAAGAAAACATACAGATGTCTATCAACCATATAAACAGTTGCTCAACATCATTCATTATCGAGAAATGCAAATCAAAACCACAATGGCATACCATTTTACACTCGTTAGAATGGCTGCTATCAAAAAATTTACAAATAAATATGCTGGAGATGGTGTGCAGAAAAGGGAACCCATTAAACCTTTGATAGGAAGGCAAACTTGTACAGCCAGTGTGGAGAACAGTGTGGAGATCCCTTTAAAAACTGGAAATGGAACTGCCATACGACACAACAATCCCCCTGCTGGACTTATACACCTTGGCAATCAGTATTGAAAGGGACACACATACACAAAAGTTCAGTGCAGCACTGTTTACGGTAACTAGGATATGGAAGCAACTTATATATCCATCAGCATGTATATGTGATAAAGAATGTATAAAGTGATCAGTACATATGCACAATGGAATATTCAGAAGCCAGTAATTGTTTCAATCACTCAGCTATGTCCGACTCTTTATGACTTCATGGACTGTAACACTCCAGGCTTCCCTCTCCATCACTAACTCCCTGAGTCTGTCTAAACTCATGTCCATGAGTCAGTGATGCCATTCAACCATCTCATCCTCTGTCATCCCTTTTGCTTCCTGCCTTCACTCTTTTCCATCATCAAGGTTTTTTTTTTTTTTTTCCAATGAGTCAGTTCTTTCTATCAGGTGGCCAAAATATTGGACTTTCAGCATCAGTATCAGTCCTTCCAAAGAATACTTAGGGCTGATTTCCTTTAAGATGGACTGGTTTTGTCTCTTTTCAGTCCAAGGGACTCTCAGTGTCTTTTCAAACACCACAGTTCAAAAATAAATTCTTTGGTGCTCAGCTTTGTTTATAGTCCAATGCTCTGAACCATAAATGACTACTGGAAAAACCATAGCGTTGATTAGATGGACCTTTGTTGGAAAAGTAATGACTTTGCTTTTTAATATCCTGGGTAGTTTGGTTGTACCTTTTCTTCCAACAAACAAGCCTGTTTTAATTTTATGGTTGTATTCACCATCTACAGTGATTTAGGAGCCCAAGAAAATGAAGTATCTCACTCTTTCTATAGTTCCCCCATCTATTTGCCATGAAGTGATGGGACTGGATGCCATGGCCTCTTTTTTTTTTTTTTTAATTTTGAGATTTAAGCCAGCTTTTTTCACTGTCCTTTACTTTCATCAAGAGGCTATATATTTATGTCACATTAATGAGGCCAGTCACCATGCAGTCTATTATTCAGAGTGAAAAAAAATCATAAAGAGAGAAGAAGCAAATATTGTTTAATAATGCATATATATGGGTTTAAGGATGAGAGTAACAATGATACTACATGGAGACTAGTAAAGGAGATGCACATATAAAGAAAAGACTCAGACTCAATATGAGAATTCAAAGATGGGATGATTTGAGAAAATAGCATTGAAACAGGTACATTACCATATACAAAAGAGATGTGCAGTGCAAGTTCAATGCATGAAAGATGCACATAACTCTGGTGCTGTGGAAGAACCAAGGAGAATAGGGTAACAAGGGAGCTTTGAGTCATGTTCACCATAGAGGGGCACATGCATCCATGTGGCTAATCATGTTGATGTGTATGTCAAAAACAATCACAGTAATGCATAGTAGTTCTATTCCAATTAAGTCATTAAATCATTTTTAAAAGAAATATGAAGAAATGAAAAACAAAGTGAGTTTAGAAATAGCAAAGACATGTTTAAGAATACAACCTCAACAGTTGTTTCATATCTATTCAAGAAAATGGGCTTAAGTTCAGTCACTGAGTCATGTCCAACTCTTTGCGACCCCATGAACTGCAGCACTCCAGGCCTCCCTGTCCATCATCAACTCCCAGAGTTCACTCAGACTCATGTCCATAGAGTCAGTGATGCCATCCAGCCATCTCATCCTCAGTCGTCCCATCCTCCTCCTGCCCCTAATCCCTCCCAGCATCAAAGCCCTTTCCAATGAGTCAGCTCTTTGCATGAGGTGGCCAAAGTACTGGAGCTTCAGCTTTAGCATCATCCCTTCCAAAGAAATCCCAGGGATGATCTCCTTCAGAATGGACTGGTTGGATCTCCTTGCAGTCCAAGGGACTCTCAAGAGTCTTCTCCAACACCACAGTTCAAAAGCATCAATTCTTCGGCACTCAGCCTTCTTCACAGTCCAACTCTCACATCCATATATGACTACTGGAAAAAACATAGCCTTGACTAGATGGACCTTAGTCAGCAAAGTAATGGCTCTGCTTTTGAATATGCTATCTAGGTTGCTCATAACTTTTCTTCTGAGGAGTAAGCGTCTTTTAATTTCATGGCTGCAATCACCTTCTGCAGTGATTTTGGAGGCCCAAAAATAAAGTTTGACATGGTTTGCACTGGAGGGGCAAAACATGTGTGCTGGTATAGAAGCTGGAAGTCAAAGAAGATAAGCTTGAGATTGACACTATATAGTTGTAGCATGACTTCAGTATCATAGGCTAAGTAGTGGAAGGCACATGTGGTAGTATCCAAGCTTAGTAGATTGGCATGCCTACTCTGGGGCATAGGCTCAGTAGGAGTTAAATGCATGCACTTGAGCATCCTTTCAGGAGAGGCGGTATAGTGTTTCAGTGTGAAGATAAATAGGTGCAGCAAAAGTGCTCTAAAATGTTGGCCAAATAATTGTAAAAAGGAAGGTTCACAGTGGAAGCTCAGTATTTGTGGGACTAATGCTATAGACTTAGACATATATTGAAGAAAGTAGGGAAAACCACTAGATGACTCAGGTATGACCTAAATCAGATCCCTTATGAATATACAGTGGAAGTGACAAAAGATTTAAGGGATTAGATTTGATAGAGTGCCTGAAGAAGTATGTATGGAGGTTAATGAAATTGTCCAGGAGGCAGTGATCAAGACCATCTCCTTGAAGAGAAATTCAAAAAGGCAAAATAGTTGTCTGAGGAGGCCTTACAAATAGTTAACAAAAGAAGAGAAGCAAAAGGCAAAGGAGAAAAGGGAAGCTATATCCATATGAATGCAGAGTACCAAAGAATAGTAAGGAGAGATAAGAAATCCTTCCTCGGTGGTCTATGCAAAGAAATACAGGGAAACAGTAGAATAAGAAAGATTAGAGATCTCTTCAAGAAAATCAAAAATACCAAGGGAATATTTCATGCAAAGATGGACACAATAAAGGACAGAAATGGTATTGACCTAAAAGAAGCAGAAGATATTAAGAAGAGGTAGCAAGAATCTATGCAGAAAATATTGAATAATTATAGAGAAAAGATCTTTATGATCCAGATAATCATGATGGTGTGATCACTCTCTTAGAGCCAGAAATCCTGGATATGAAGTCAAGTGGGCCTTAGGAAGCATCAATACCAACAAAACTAGTGGAAATATGGAACTCCAGTTGAGCAATTTCATATCCTAAAAGATAGTGCTGTGAAAGTGCTGAACTCAATATACAAGAAAATCTGCAAAACTCAGCCATGGCAAGAAGACTGGAAGTTGCAGGATATATATTTTAGAGCTTGTTTTGTGTAGTGGTTAAATGTGTCCTACGAAGTGTTAGACACGACTGAACTATCCTGTTCAAATAGTTGCAAGATTTTTTCTTTCTTTCTTTATTTTTAACCGTGACAACTTTTCTTCAGTGAGAATTAACTGTGAAGGTGGAGCAGCTGCTTGGCTTTCAGGGACCCTGGTGGTGCTAAGTATGCAGGGTGAAGGGATATAGACTGACTACACTACAGGAGTTATTGCCCTATCAGAGGTTTTCTCAAGCTTCTTGTAGCTAGCAATCAGAAAGCCTCTTTTGCCAGTCATTCTCTCTAGTTCCACCTATTCAGGCACTCAGAAGGCTTCCTTGATCCTTCTCTAATGTGTCAGCACATAGACAGAGGTTTCTAGCTGGGGTCCTACTCTGTTGATCAGTGTATCAGGCAGTTAAAGGAGCATCCTGAGTGGGGTTCTACTCTAATTTGGTGCATCAGGCACTTGAAGGAGCACCCTGGGTGGTGTCTTACTCTGTATTTCAGTGTGACAAGTATTTGGTGGGCCAGCCTCTCTATTGTAGTAACTGCTGATGCTAGCATGTGGGGAGAAAGAGGCTATGGTAATTTCTCCACCCTCTATCTGTGATTCAGCGATATTGATTTGCCTCTGTGGCTGCCTGGCTTTCCTCCACATGTGTATCCTATCACAGTTTCCTCCCTCACACCCCCTCTCTCCATCTCTCCACAGTTAACAGCAGCCCTTACCCTGGAGTTGCTCCAGCTCCCAGCCACTGTGCCTTTCAGGGAACCTGTGTCCCTGTCTGGGGTATGTACAGCTACAGCAAGGACTGTCTGATTCTCATTCCATCTAGGTTTCCACAGATCAGCTGTTTCACTCTCAGCTTTAAATATTTATTCTATGGTACAAACAATTGCCAAAACGTGGGACTGGAGTCCTGCTTCAGTTCCTTCACCCAATGAGGTCAGATCCCGTCCTACAAACACTCCTGTCCCCCCGCCCCCTGCCCCCAAGAAGTTTTTCATCCTACTGAGTTTTGCATGGTCCTATATATTCTTTTCCACTCGTCAGGTACTCCCGTCTGCTTTCAACTGATGTTCTGATTACTCTTCTGTGTCTGAAGGTGTATGCCTGATGTATTCATGAAAGGTGTACTCCACATCCACCTACTTCTCTACCATCTTGTTCTCTCATCTCAATAGTTTTAGAGCACAGAATCCACAGTGGCAGTAAGTGTGTGATAAATGTGAGTTCAGATATACTCCTTAAGGGCAAGCTCAGTGATTTCAGCACACCTCAACTAAAGTATGGATTTAGTGTTGACCAGACACATGTTTCAAATGATAAGAAAATTACTTATGGCATGCCAATTCTAGAGCACAAGATCAGCAGATGTGTAACATTTGCTGTAGAACACAAGTTCAGTTGTGGAAAGAGATACGCTCCACAATGCAACTGAGCAGTTTTGGACACCTTATGCTAGAGTGTATGCTCAATACTGATGGGAACTCTGCTCTAGTGTGCAATCAGTAGTGGCTGGATGCATGTTGCCATTGCTAATGGGATAGCATCACACAGTCTGTTCTAAAGTGCAAGCATAGTAGTGGCAGAACTTGTGCTCCAGATTGCAAGCTAAGCAGTCTCAGTACTTCTATGCTAGAGCTGAGACACAGTAGTGATGTATGCAGACTCAAAGTGCCATCCTACTATTTGTGTCACGTCTGCTCTAGAGAACAGTCTTAGTAGTGGTTGGGAGAATCCTCAAAAGCACAATCTCAAGAGATGGAGCATGTGTTCTCTAAAGCAAATACTCAGTATTTGAAGCACACCTTCTCTAGATCATGGGTTTGTATTAACAGGTGTATGGCTAAAGTGTGTTTCACTATTGAGATGCATGCTCGAGTTAAGCTCAGCAGATGCAACATGGCTACTCTAAGTGTGCTTCAGAATGTTGTCTCAGGAGTTGCAGTGCACTTGCTCAAAAGTGCAGACTCAGTAACTGAGGGACATGTTCTCTTGAATGCTGGGTTTTCATTTTTGGGTGCATATCCAGAGATCAAATTCAGAAAATATGATACACATGCTCTGCCACACAAGCTCAGTAGTGGGAAGACAGGACCTCAACAGTGCAAGCACAAGGGTTGTGGCATATGTGTGTTGTGACACTGATAGATTGAGGCAGGAAATATGAAGTATACACAAGGTCTGTAGTTGGGACACATCATCCATACATTTACCTGTGGAACACGGATTCACTACTCACAGCTTGCACAGTCTAAAGTGCTGGATGCCTAGAGTATAATGGCTGGTGTAAAACGCCACTGGAGTATTTGTTGTACACTCCTTCTAGAGCAATATCTCAAGGAAGTGACTTTAATGATTCAGAATTCAAGGTCACTAGTGGTCACACAGTTGCACTAGAAAGAAGGCTCACTCGTGGGTAGGATTTGTGCTTTATAATATAGCCTCCATTGCCCTGGAATAGGTCCTCCAGAGTGCAACCTCAGTAGTCGGAAGACGTGCTCTAGAGTACAGGAAGAATAGTGGAGGGGAATGGGCAACAGAGGGCAAGTCAAGTCATTGACAAATTCCAGCTGCAGAGTGTGGGCTCACAAGTTTGAGCACACAGGCCATGGAGCAAGATTAATAGTAGTGGAACTCATGCTCTACAAGGCAGGTCAGCAAAGATAAAACAGTGTAAATTCAGGATGCAAAATCAATAGCTGAAGCATGAGTGTTTTGAGGCCTGTGTTTACACTTGGCAAGACACATGCTTCAGAGTGCAAAATTAGTAATGGTCACACACATGCTCTAGACCACATGCTCACTAGCTGTGCCATGCCTGCTTAGTGTAAGGACTCAGAAGTGACAAGTGTGCTGTAGTACCAGGATTTATACTGGTAGGATGCATAATTCAGTGTGGAGTAATGTAGTTCAGGCATTCATACTCTACAGCATAGCCCCAGTAGTGTGAGAACATTGGCTCTAGACGCCACACACAGTCAGGGTGGGAGATATGCTTCTGTGTAAACCTCAGTAGTGCAAAATTCATGATAAAATGTGTGCACTCTGTAGTCATGAGATCTGTGCTCCCAGTTGCAAGTACAGTTACTGTGGCATGTTTGCAACTAGAGCATGTTCTCAGCAGAGTGTGGATGCCTGCCCTTGAGCTCATGCCCAGTAGAGGTTACCACATCCTCCAGTGTTCAAACTCACTCTGTCTACAGAAGTGCTGGCTTAGTTGTGTCGACAAGCAAACTTCAGAGTGCAAGTTCAGTAATTGTTTAGGCACACCTGAACTACAGTGCAGGTTGAGTAGTGGCCTGACTTGTCCATAAGACAAGCTAATTATTGTTATATTTATGCTTTAGAGTGAAAGTTCAGTAGGTGATGGACTCTTGTTTGGGAAGGCAATTTCAGTAGTGCAGGGATGCAGGATCCAGAGTATAATATATAAAAACCTCTATCTGTACTTACAACAGGCATGTTTTACAGACAGGCTAAGTAGTAGCAGGCCATATTCTCAAGAACCCAGCTTCAGAATTGATGGGATGTATGCTCTACTCTGCAGTCTCAGTGACAGGAATATAGTTATTCTAAATCTTGTTAATAATCTCAATAGTGGCAGAAAAGGTGATCCAGATTGGCAACTAAGTAGTTCCAACGAGCATACTCTAAATGGTGGTCTCAGTATTGACAAGTGTGTATTGCAGAATGCAGGTTCAGTATTTGTAGCATGTGTGGCTTCAAATCGGAGAAGGAAATGGAGTACCCCCTCCAGTGTTCTTGCCTGGAGAATCCCATGGACAGAGGAGCCTAGTAGGCTGCTGTCCATAGGTTTGTACAGAGTCAGACAAGACTGAGGTATCTTAGCATGCATGCATTGGAGAAGGCAGTGGTAACTCACTCCAGTATTCTTGCCTGGAGAATCCTGGGGATAGAGGAGCCTGGTGGGCTGCTGTCTATGCAGTCACACAGAGTTGGACATGCCCAGAATAGGCTATTCGAAGATAAGTTCTTTGGAGCAAAAACTCCCCCCAGAGCACTCTCTGCTGCTCCCCCCCGCCCCCCGGAGTGATGTAATC
>SJXQ01006430.1:112343-135694 GCA_006408695.1 Aepyceros melampus
GACACCACTCACGGTGCTGCAGAGCTCCCTGTAGGATACACAGAGTGAGAGGAGTGGGAAGTGTTGAAGGGTTTAAGAGAAACCTGGTTTTCTAGAAGTTGAAAGACACCTACTATCTTAGGGTTGAAAAGAAAACCCCACTTGCCAAATATAAAACCCTTGACAAGGTGGACTTTTCTATAAATCTTAATTTTCTGACATGGGTAACAATGAGTCAAAAGAATGACAATTCTTTATATAAGTAATTTTGTAACTGTTAAACAAAAGAAAAATTAAAGTTAAAAAGGCTAGTGTTACAAGAACAATGTCCTTAGTTTTCAGAAAAGGATCCTGGTAATTTAGATATTTGGGTGAAGCTAGAAAAAAAGCCAAAAACTTATTATACTTTGCATGAGCCAGAAAAAGTTCCTTTAGATGGTTTTGCTCTGTTAAATATAATTTAAAATGTTCTGGATCCCCGACATGAGGCTATTAGTTAGCCTATGGGAGATGCTATAGTGGTGGATAGTAGTGGGTCTCCACCTTCTATGCAGATCATATTTTCTGCCATTGACTGACAAAAAGAGGAAGATTGTGTTCTATCTTCCAAGGAAGGAGAGATTTTACAGGACGCTGTGACTGGGCACCCTGGCGAGACCCCTCCACCTGTACACAAATCTTTAAAAATCGAAAACCTTTAAAATTTATCTGATTTAAGGCGACAACCACAACCTCTGCTTGCACCACCCTAGGGCTTAAAAATTCCCCACTTTGCCTCCAAAGCCACCGAGAACATTGCCTAAGGTTTAAAAAGATAGAGACAATATTTTTAAACAGTTCAGTTCAGTCTCTAAGTCGTGTATGATTCTTTGTGACCCCATGAATTGCAGCAAGCCAGGCTTCCCTCCATCACCAACTCCCGGAGTTCACTCCGACTCACATCCATCAAGATAGTGATGCCATACAGCCATCTCATCCTCTGTCGTCCCTTCTCCTCCTGCCCCCAATCCCTCCCAGCATCAGAGTCTTTTCCAATTAGTCAACTCTTCGAATCAGGTGGCCAAAGTATCCCAGGGCTGATCTCTTCAGAATGGACTGGTTGGATCTCCTAGCAGTACAAGAGACTCTCAAGAGTCTTCTCCAACACCACAGTTCAAAAGCATCAATTCTTCAGCTCTCAGCCTTTTTCACAGTCTAACTCTCACATCCATATATGACCACTGGAAAAATGATAGGCTTGACTAGACGGACCTTAGTTGGCAAAGCAATATCTCTATTTTTAACTATGCTATCTAGGTTGGTCATAAAATTCTTCCAAGGAGTAAGCATCTTTTAATTTCATGGCTGAAATCACCATCTGCAGTGATTTCGGAGCCCAGAAAAATAAAATATCACAATGTTTCCACCGTTTCCCCATCTATTTCCCATGAATTGATGGGACTGGATGTCATAATCTTTGTTTTCTGAATGTTGAGCTTTAAGCCAACTTTTTCACTCTCTACTTTCACTTTTATCAAGAGGCTTTTTAGTTCCACTTCACTTTCTGCCATAAGGGTGGTGTCATCTGCATATCTGAGGTTAATGATATTTCTCCTGGCAAACTTGATTCCAACTTGTGTTTCTTCCAGTCCAGCGTTTCTCATGATGTATTTTGCTTAGAAGTAAAATAAGCAGGGTGACAATGTATAGCCTTGATGCACTCCTTTTCCTATTTGGAACCAGTCTGTTGTTTCATGGCCATTTCTAACTGTTGCTTCCTGAACTGCATACAGATTTCTCAAGAGACAGATCAGGTGGTCTGGTATTTCCATCTCTTTCAGAATTCTCCACAGTTTATTGTCATCCAAACAGTCAAAGGCATAGTCAATAAAGCAGAAATAGATGCTTTTTGTTTTTTGTTTTTCCTGGAATTCTCTTGCTTTTTCCATGATCCAGTGGATATTGGCAATTTGATCTCTGGTTCCTCTGCCTTTTCTGAAACCAGCATGAACATCAGGAAGTTCAAGGTTCACATACTGTTGAAGCCTGACTTGGAGAATTTTGAGCATTACTTTACTAGCGTGTGAGATGAGGGCAATTGTGTGGTAGTTTGAGCATTCTTTGACATGCCTTTCTTTGGGATTGGAATGTAAACTGACATTTTCCAGTCCTGTGGCTACTGCTGAGATTTCCAAATTTGCTGGCATATTGAGTGCAGCATTTTCACAGCATCATCTTTCAGGATTTGAAATAGTTCAACTGGAATGGCAGAACCTTATGGCAGAAAGTGAAGAGGAGCTAAAAAGCCTCTTGTGGAAAGTGAAAGAGGAGAGTGAAAAAGCTGGCTTAAAGCTCAACATTCAGAAAAAGAAGATCATGGTATCTGGTCCCATCACTTCATGGGAAATAGATGGCAAAACAGTGAAAACAGTGTCAGACTTTATTTTTTGGGGCTCCAAAATCACTGCAGATGGTGACTGCAGCCGTGAAATTAAAAGATGCTTACTCCTTGGAAGAAAAGTTATGACCAACCTAGATAGTATATTCAAAAGCAGAGACATTACTTTGCCGACTAAGGTCCAACTAGTCAAGACTATGGTTTTTCCTGTGGTCATGTATAGATGTGAGAGCTGGACTGTGAAAAAGGCTGAGCGCTGAAGAATTGATGCTTTTGAACTGAGGTGTTGGAGAAGACTCTTGAGAGTCCCTTGGACTGCAAGGAGATCCAACCAGTCCATTCTGAAGGAGATCAACCCTGGGATTTCTTTGGAAGGAATGATGCTAAAGCTGAAGCTCCAGTACTTTGGCCACCTCATGCGAAGAGTTGACTCATTGGAAAAACCCTGATGCTGGGAGGGATTGGGGGCAGGAGGAGAAGGAAACGACAGAGGATGAGATGGCTGAATGGCATCACAGACTCAATGAACGTGAGTCTGAGCAAACTCTGGGGGTTGGTGATGGACAGGGAGGCCTGGCGTGCTGAGATTCAGGGGGTTGCAGAGTCGGACATGACTGAGCGACTGAACAAAATGAAACAACTGGAATTCCATCACCTCCACTAGCTTTGTTCAGAATGATACTTTCTAAGGCCCATTTCACTTCACATGACGTCTAGCTCTAGATGAGTCATCACACCATCTTGATTATCTGGTCGTGAAGATCTTTTTTTGTACAGTTCTTTCATGTATTCTTGCCTACCCTTCTTAATATCTTTTGCTTCTGTTACATCCATACTATTTCTGTCCTTTATCGAGCCCATCTTTGCCTGAAATGTTCTCTTCGTATCTCTAATTTTCTTGAAGAGATCTCTAGTCTTTCCCATTCTGTTGTTTTCCTCTATTTCTTTGCATTGATTGCTGAAGAAGGCTTTCTTATCTCTTCTTGCTATTCTTTAGAACTCTGCATTCAGATGCTTATATATTTCCTTTTTCTATTTTGCTTTTTGCTTCTCTTCTTTTCACAGCTATTTGTAAGGCCTCCCAAGACAGCCAGTTTGCTTTTGTGCATTTCTTTTCCATGGAGATGGTCTTGACCCCTGTCTCCTGTACAATGTCACAAACCTCATTCCATAGTTCATCAGGTACTCTATCTAGCAGATCTAGGCCCTTAAATCTATTTCTCATTTCCACAGTATAATCATAGGGGATTTGATTTAGGTCATACCTGAATGGTCTAGCAGTTTTCCCTACTTTCTTCAATTTAATCTGAATTTGGCAATAAGGAATTCATCATCTGAGCCACAGACATCTCCTGGTCTCGTTTTTGCTGACTGTGTAGTTTTGCTTCTCTTCTTTTCACAGCTATTTGTAAGGCCTCCCAAGACAGCCAGTTTGCTTTTGTGCATTTCTTTTCCATGGAGATGGTCTTGACCCCTGTCTCCTGTACAATGTCACAAACCTCATTCCATAGTTCATCAGGTACTCTATCTAGCAGATCTAGGCCCTTAAATCTATTTCTCATTTCCACAGTATAATCATAGGGGATTTGATTTAGGTCATACCTGAATGGTCTAGCAGTTTTCCCTACTTTCTTCAATTTAATCTGAATTTGGCAATAAGGAATTCATCATCTGAGCCACAGACATCTCCTGGTCTCGTTTTTGCTGACTGTGTAGAGCTTCTCCATGTTTGGCTGGAAAGAATATAATCAATCTGATTTTGGTGTTGTCTATCTGGTGATGTCCATGTGTAGAGTCTTCTCTTGTGATGTTGGAAGAGTTTGTTTGCTATGATCAGTGCATTTTCTTGGTAAAAGTCTATTAGTCTTTGCCCTGCTTAATTCTATATTCCAAGGCCAAATTTGCCTGTTACTCCAGGTGTTTCTTGAATTCCTACTTTTGCATTCCAGTCCCTTATTATGAAAAGAACATGTTTTGGGCGTGTTAGTTCTACAAGTTCTTGTAAGTCTTCATAGAACCCTTCAACTTTAGCTTCTTCTGCATTACTGTTTGGAGCATAGACTTGGATTATGGTGATATTAAATGGTTTGCCTTGCAAATGAACAGAGATCATTCTGTCATTTTTGAGAGTGCATCCAAGTACTGCAGTTTGGACTCTTGTTGTCCCTGATGGCTACTCTATTTCTTCTGAGGGATTCCTGCACACAGTAGTAGACATAATGGTCATCTGAGTTAAATTCACTCATTCCAGTCCATTTTAGTTTGCTGATTCCTAGAATGTTGACATTCCCTCTTGCCATCTCTTGTTCGACCACTTCCAATTTGCCTTGATTCATGGACCTGACATTCCAGGTTCCTATGCAATATTACTCTTAATAGCTGGGAATTTGTTTTTTCTTTGGCTCCATTCCTTCATTCTTTCTGGAGTTATTTCTCCACTGATCTCCAGTAGCATATTGGAGTTCCTCATTCAGTATCCTATTATTTTGCCTTTTCATAGTGTTCATGGGGTTTTCAAGATAAGAATACTGAAGTGAATTTCCATTCCCTTCTCCAGTGAACCACATTTTGTCAGAAACATAGGAGCTTTTAAAACAGAGCCTGCTCCTTGCAGAAAATCCCCTCAGGATTTTCTGAGAGAGAGAGAGAGAAAGGAAAACAAAAAAGAGAAAAGGAAAGAAAAACAATCATAATAAAAAATATTTTACAAATTAAAATGTTTGTCTTGTGGCCTTATGGGGCAATTTTGTTGGCAATGTCCTGCTAAACAGAGACAACAAGCCGTTCAAATAACCCCAGGCTAGGAGAAAAGTGGAGCAAAAAGGAGACTTGGCAACAATATTAACCCCTGATGTGCCAGTTACTCCAATTCCAACGGGAGTGGCTAGCCCCCTGCCTAATGACATTGTAAGACTTGTGGAAGAATGTAGCTCGCCTTCTTTTCAAAGAATTTCAGTGGTGTCTGGTGTAGTAGATCCTGATTATACTAGAAAAATTAAAGTTTTGATCTTGCCACCTGATAAAACTGTGCAAATTAATAAAGGTCAAAGAATAGCACAGCTTTTGCTTTTACCTTATTATCAGATAAAAAACATTGACTTCTCAAGCTAAGAGCCTCAGACGATTTGAATCTAGTGATCTAGCTTTTTGGGTGCAAAAATGACAGCTTCTAGGCCTTTAAAAGAATTTTTTTTTAATTCAAGAAAATAAAATATCAGGGCTCTTAGACACCAGAGAAAACGTTTCTTGCATTGCTGGGAAACACTGGCCCAGCTTCTGGCCCACACATACTATTGAAAATGAGTTGGTGGGATTAGAGAAGGTGGTATGCAAGATGGAAATGCTACAGAGGCAAAGGTGAGAGAGAGTATAAAACCTTAGAGTGTAGTGAGTTCCACGTTGCTGGAGGTACTCAAACAAAGATTAGATGGTTTATTGTCAACTAAAAGGCTATAGACCAAATTTAGGTTATGAAAGGATAATTGGAAAAGCTTATAAAGATATTGTGCAACAGCCCTTTACTTGCTTTTCATATTTAGATCTGCCAAAAGTTTTAAAACTGATAATGCCCCCTTCAAGATGCACAGAGATTGTTTACGAACTTTAAATGATTTCCAGAAATTATTATGGGATATTAATTGGATATGCCCACATTTAAAATTGACTACTGCAGATTTAAAGCCTTTTGTTTGATTAAAAAGCAATCTAATTCCAGTTCTAAGAAAAAGTTAACTAGTAAGACAGAGTTGACTCTTGTTAAAATAGATGAAGTTTAAATGATCAGTTAATTAAGATTAATATTATCAAAAGATGAGATTAAATTATTCTTGCCACAAAATATATACCTACAAGATACTTGTGACAAGAAGCCCCATTGGTTCCATCTACCAGTTACCCCAAGAAAAATAGTTTTATCTTATCCCAGCTTGGTGGCACAATTAATTTTAAAAGGAAGAAAAAGAAATGTGGAATTTTTGGGAAATGAAGCAGCAAATATAGTAATTCCATTCAATGAGGATCAACTGCAAGTCTTTTGCAAAATAGTGATGATTGGCAAGTTGCCCTGATAGACTTCACAGGTCAAATTTTGTTTCATTTGCCTTCAAGCCCCCACAGTACTTAAAGTTCAAAAATATAGATGCTGTCTCAAATAGGAGTTGCTCGGAAAAGGGTTTTTCTCAATTTCTTAATTATCAACTGGTGGTACAATTAACAATACTTTATATAATAAATACATAAAATAAATATATTTGCCTAATAACAGACTAGTTCCAAATAGGAAAAGGAGTACGTCAAGGCTGTATATTGTCACCCTGCTTATTTAACTTATATGCAGAGTATATCATGAGAAACACTGGACTGGAAGAAACACAAGCTGGAAACAAGATTGCTGGGAGAAATATCAATAATCTCAGATATGCAGATGACACCACCCTTATGGCAGAAAGTGAAGAGGATCTAAAAAGCCTCTTGATGAAAGTGAAAGAGGAGAGTGAAAAAGTTGGCTTAAAGCTCAACATTCAGAAAACGAAGATCATGGCATCTGGCCCCATCACTTCATGGGAAATAGATGGGGAAACAGTAGAAACAGTGTCAGACTTTGTTTTTTTGGGCTCCAAAATCACTGCAGATGGTGACTGCAGCCATGAAATTAAAAGGCGCTTACTCCTTGGAAGAAAAGTTATGACCAACCTAGATAGTATATTCAAAAGCAGAGACATTACTTTGCCGACTAAGGTCCGTCTAGTCAAGGCTATGGTTTTTCCTGTGGTCATGTATGGACGTGAGAGTTGGACTGTGAAGAAGGCTGAGTGCAGAAGAATTGATGCTTTCGAACTGTGGTGTTGGAGAAGACTCTTGAGAGTCCATTGGACTGCAAGGAGATCCAACCAGTCCATTCTGAAGGAGACCAACCCTGGCATTTCTTTGGAATGAATGATGCGAAAACTGAAGCTTCAGTACTTTGGCCAACTTATCCGAAGAGTTGACTCATTGGAAAAGACCCTGATGCTGGGAGGGATGGGGGGCAGGAGGAGAAAGGGACGACCGAGGATGAGATGGCTGGATGGCATCATGGACTCGATGAACGTGAGTCTGAGTGAACTCCGGGAGTTGGTGATGGACAGGGAGGCCTGGCATACTGCCTTTCATGGGGTCGCAAAGAGTCGGACACGACTGCATGACTGAACTGAACTGAACTGAATTACAGTTTGCCTAATTAGGTATGGGTATAAATAAAATACAACAAAGGTATACCTAATTCTATTTATAAATCTATACTTAATTAATTAGTATATGAATTAATATGTATACTATATATACATAGTACATATATACTGTATAGTTATATATATATCACAGTAATATAATGTTTATGTGGCTGATATTGGTTTGTATAGATTGGTGTGCTGTGATGATATGTATTATATATACTGTATAATTATATTGTGTGTATGTGACACATGTTATTATAGTACATTGGTTTGTGTTGGTTAGTATTAGTTGTACACATGTTGTATTGCTGAAATGTATATTGGTTAATATATTAATTATAAATATTAATTCAAGTATATTGATTTATTAAATTGTTTAATAAAGAGCCATCAAAAATTGTAATTCTGTATAACAGAATATTTTGATGCTTTTCAAATATTTGATTATGATTGGCATATTGCTATAGGAAATTATTGTGGTCAAATCTTACATCATTTACCCTCACATGCTTTATTGATTCAAAAATTAAGAAAGGAGAATTTAAGTATAGTTTTGCCCCATCAGATTTTACAACATGCTCTCTTTGTAATAATTTAAATGCTGATTCGTCTGGAACAATAAAATGTAAAGCCATTGGTAAAGTGAAAAGACCTTTTCTCCAGATAATAAAAAGATCCTGACCCAAAATTAACTGGCAGTTGAGGAGATGTTTATATTTTTTCCACAGAATGCAGATTCGCCATGCCACAGTCCCTCAGACAGTCAATTCACAACAAAAAAATAAAAAGAGAACTCCTCTGCCACCACTGCCACATGGAACAGCCATGCCACGATAGCCGCGGGTGGGGCCAGCCTGACTGACAGGACCCAGTGCACCATGCACCTGCCAGCAGGAGAGGCAAGATAAACATCAAGATCCCGATGGGACTGATAGCTGCAGCAGCACAAATTCTGACCAGAAAATGACTCTATTTACTCTATTTTGGTTTGTTTATCCTCTCCTTCTGTTTTTCTATCACCAATGGTTGTGGAAAAATTAATGTACAAATGGACTTAATGTAGTGACTTGCAAACAATGTATACTTTCATCTTGTTTAACTCCTCAATCTAATGTTTGTTCTTTTATGGTTTTAAAACATCCACCCTATCTAATGGTTCCTGTAACTGCAACCACGTATTTGTATGATAACCATGGCCTGCTGTGCTGCAAGAGCTACAAGATTTAATGCAGACACGACAGTTTGTGGGCTTACTTATTTTGGGAATATCAGCTTTGATAACTGCAATTACTTCCATTACTGTGGCAGCAATATCATTGACTCAACAAGTGCATACTGCCCAATATGTTGATACTGTGTCCAAAAAAGTCTCTTAAACACTGACAACACAGCAAGGTATATATAGGAAACTAGAAATGAAGGTTGATGCCCTAGAAGAAACAATAATGCATATTGGGATTGAATTACAGAGTCTGAAAATAAAAATGGCTCTTTCATGTCATGCTGACTACTGGTAGATATGTGTTATGTCCCTGAAAGTAGATGAGACAGATTTTGAATGGGAAAGAATCAAAAATCATATTTTAGGTGTTTGGAACAGCTCAGATATTAGTTTAGACTTAGGAAAACTTCATAATCAGATTTGGACCTTGGAACACTCCTGATTAGATTTTACCACTGTAGGAGAAGTCAATGACGTTTTCCATACCTTCTCTAACTGCATTTCTGGAAAGACTATTCTGTCTACTATTTCTAGTTATGTGGCTATGGATGCTATGCTCTTGCTCCTTATAATCATTCTTCCTTGTATTGTCAGGATTCTTTGGCAGAGCATTCAGAATCTCACTACTGAATTACACCTGCTCATTTCTTTGTGGTTTTTTGTTTTGTTTTGTTTTGTTTTAAAGGGGGGTTGGGGAGAGATGCTGGGAGCCTGGACTAGGAATCCCACCCATGACAAGGTCATGCAAGAGGCCAGGTGGGCAAGGCGAGTCAGGTCTCAGGGTTTCCCCCTGATATTTCCTGAGCATGTACCCCAAAAATAAGAATCTGCCTGCCTATTTTACTCTGCTTTTCCACTCATCTGACACACTCTGGAAAAAGTCAACTCAGGGTTTCAGTCTTCTGCATTTGAAAGAAATGTTTCCTTTCAAACCCCCTCTGATAACTCCCTAACTTGCCTAACAGGTTCCCCCGGACTTTTTACAGCTTATGAATTGTTTATAGCCCCCCAGTCATGAGAGACACAAAGCTTAAAAACATCTTAAAGTTACAGATCCTTTTATAAAGAGCTAAAAATCATATTGGTGACGGATTTCACTGTTGACTCAATGATTGCTGCCAGGCCTCAGTATTCTTTATCTTTTAGACACCTGGGAGGATATTAATCAAGGTAATTGGGATATAGAAAAAGGTATATAGTAGTTTTGATGTTAGCAACACTAGACTTTTGAATTAATTACCTTTATTTTGTTATGTCACTGTACTCCTTTTACTTGTTATAAATTGTTGTATCTTTGCTATGTAAGAATGTAACTTTAGTGCTTCTTGAGAGTGGCACCAGACTTTGGGAATATCAACACAAATAAGTCTTCTGGTTGACAAACCCTTATCAGAAAAAAGGCCGTAAAATGTTAATTGGCCCTTTTGGCCAGAAGATGATGTAAATCACCTAAGACTTGTGTATACAACTAGGTATGCAGATAGAAAAGCCTGGTTTTGATAAGAATCTGGGCTGCTAATGCTGCATAATTTTGTATTACCCATTGATCTCTATGTACAATCAAAAAGGTATAAAAGACCTTGATGAACAATAGAGGCTGGACCAGTCATTGGAAAGACTGGTTTCCTCCATGTCTCTTTACTTTATTTTCTGGCTGAATTCCCATCTGGGGCATGGAGGCTCACCATGTCTACTTACTTGCCTGGCTTTTAAGATCCACGTCAGGGGGAGCCCGAGGCGGATCACCCCCCACTATTCAAGAGGATGCTGGTGGCCTAACATAGATGGTGCAAACTTCTTGTCTCAAAGTTTTATTAGTAGTCCATGTAAACCAAGTTGTTCAGCCTCTTTTCTCCACTAAATTTTCCTACTATACTATTTCTTCCTAATCTCTTTTTATATTTCTAAATAAATATGTTTTTCCTTGCCTGTCCATCTCCCCTTCAAATCACCCTGGATCCACTGGGGCTGGACCCCGGCAACTTAGCAGCAGCAGCAGTGGTGATTTGAAATCAGGGGTCAGTAGTTGTGAAAAGCTTCTTGCATTTTCAGTTGTTATGGCATGCCAGGTCAAGAGTGCAGTCACACTTGGTTGTGATACTCATGCTCTAGAGTTGTAATGTATGCTCCAGAGTGCAAGCTAACTAGCATACCTATTCTAATTTAATTCTCAGTAAAACACAATGTAAACTCGTGACTTCAACCTCAGTAGTTGCTGTGAGCATAGTCAGGAGTAGTGGTTCATATACTCTGGAACATCCTTGAACCTGAGCAGCTTGGACCTGAGACAAAGAACCCACCTGAGACTATGCTCTGGCAGAACCTCAGACCACTTGGGCCTGGGGAGAGCAGGAGATGCATGGATCAGCTGCGACTGGGCATTCATAGAACAGCCAGGAATCTGAACAGCTAGGGCCTGAGAAGTGCAGGAGACAACAAACTCACCTGGGACTGTGCCCTGACAGAGAAATGGGGAGTGGGGGCTGCTTGGGCCTGGGAAGAGCAGAAAATGCATGGCTCAAAAGGGAATGTGCCTTCACAGAACACCCAGGAATCTGAGCAGCTTGGACCTGGGAAGTGCATGAGACACACGACCAACCTGTGACTGCACAGCTAGCACATGACACACCCTGAGTGGCTTGAGCTTGAGAAGTGCATGAAATATATGTCCCCCCCTGTGACTTGCCATAATGGAACACCCAGGAGCCTGAGTGGTTGGTTCTGGATGAGACTGGACATGACCTGGACTTTGGCAGAACCTTTGCTGTCCAATCACTACAAGTTCAGTTCAGTTCAGTTCAGTTCAGTCACTCAGTCGTGTCCTAGTCTTGTGACCCCATGAATTGCAGGATGCCAGGCCTCCTTGTCCATAACCAACTCCCAGAGTTCAATCAGACTCATGTCCATCGAATATGTGATGCCATCCAGCCATTTCATCCTCTGTCATCCCCTTTTCTTCCTGCCCCCAATCCCTCCCAAATTTGGGGTCTTTTCCAATGAGTCAGCTTTTCCCATGAGGTGGCCAAAGTATCGGAGTTTCAGCTTTAACATCGTTCCTTCAAAAGAACACCAGGACTGATCTCCTTTAGAATGGACTAGTTGGATCTCCTTGCAGTCCATGGGACTTTCAAGACTCTTCTCCAACACCACAGTTCAAAAGCATCAATTATTTGGTGCTTAGCTTCTTCACAGTCCAACTCTCACATCCACAAATGACTACTGGAAAAACCATAGCCTTGACTAGATGGAGCTTTGTGGGGAAAGTGATGTCTCTGCTTTTTTTCTAGGTTGGTCATAATTTTCCTTCCAAGAAGTAAGTGTCTTTTGATTTTATGCCTGTAGTCCCCATCTACAGTGATTTTGGAGCTCCAAAAAATAAAGTCTGACACTGTTTCCAATCTTTTCACATCTATTTCCCATGAAGTGATGAGACCAGATGCCATGATCTTTGTTTTCTGAATGTGGAGCTTTAAGCCAACTTTTTCACTCTCCTATTCCACTTTCTTCAAGAGGCTTTTTAAATTTCCCTTCACTTTCTTCCATAAGAGTGGTGTCATCTGCATATCTGAGGTTGATATTCCTCCTGGCAATCTTGATTTCAGCTTGTTTTTCTTCCAGCCCAGCATTTCTCATGATGTACTCTGCATATAAGTTAAACAAGCAGGGTGACAATATACAGCCATAATGTACTACTTTTCCTATTTTGAATCAGTCTGTTGTTCCATGTCCAGTTCTAACTGTTGCTTCTGACCTGCATATAAGTTTCTCATGAGGCAGGTTAGGTGGTCTGTCATCTCTATCTTTTTCAGAATTTTCCACAGTTTCTTTTAATCCACACAGTCAAAGGCTTTGACATCACTACAAGGCTCCCTACAAATTCCAGTGGTTTGTTGTTGTTGCTGTTTGCCATTTTCCTGCCTCTTCACAGCACAACAGAGCAAGGGAACCTAAATAAGTGTCAACTGTCACCACTTCCTATCAGGGTTCAGATTAGACATTGAAGAAACTTGCAAGCAGAAGAGGCCAGCCTTATCAAAGACAAGATATGAGAACCACCTCAGAAGTGGCAGGACCAATAGAGTAAAATCAAGTAGTAAAATTGCACTTAAGAAGAATCGCAGACTTTGAGAAAACGTGCAAGCTAGAACAAGGGATTATCTGATACCGAACTGACTCCACAATATTTTTGTCCTTAAATTTTGTTATTGATTGTTTTGGTTTATTTTATATTGTACATTTAGAAGTCCAAATTCTAGTCTAGATTTTTAATTTTTGCTTTCTGATATGTTATTAATCTTGTAGCTTTAAGAGTCTTTTCTTTTTTAATATCAATTTTTACTCAGGGATTTGATTTCAGGCTTCATTGCTATCTTTCCTTTAGACTTTCTTTTCTTCTCCTGATCACCTCTATCTACCTCTTCCCTCTTCTTTCATATATATAACACTGTGAATCTCTTTGACTGTTCATAATGGTGAAGTTATTTCATCACTAACATGGGGTTTTGTCTTCTGTGCAATCTTGAAAGGGTATTCTTGATGTTACTGAAAGAAGGGCCAAAACCAGAGGCAGATAGCTCAGCTATAGAACTTTGGATCATCATAAAACCCCTGACCCAGCGAATAGTGATAGACAAGATCCCATACAATAGAATAAATGCCTACACTGAAAGCCAGCTTCACTCAAGAGCACCAAGCTCCAGTGCTAAACAATCAATGCTAATCTTCCAGCAAAACAGAAACACACTAAAAAAAAAAAAAAGTTCATCGCACACTATTTATAATAGCCAGGACATGGAAGCAACCTTGATGTCCATCAGCAGATGAATGGATGAGAAAGCTGTGGTACATATACACAATGGAGTATTACTCAGCCATTGAAAAGAATACATTTGAATCAGTTCTAATGAGGTGGATGAAGCTGGAGCCGATTATACAGAGTGAAGTAACCCAGAAAGAAAAACACCAATACAGTATACTTACACATATATATGGAATTTAGAAAGATGGTAATGATAAACCTGTATGTGAGACAGCAAGAGAGACACAGATGTACAGAGCAGCCTTTTGAAGTCTGTGGGAGAGGGAGAGGGAGGGATGATTTGGGAAAATGGCAGTGCAACATGTATGATATCATAAGTGAAATGAATCACCAGTCTAGGTTTGATGCAGGATGTAGGATGCTTGGGACTGAGGCACGGGGATAGTTCAGAGAGATGGTGTGGGGTGGGAAGGGAGAGGCAGGGTCGAGATTGGGAGTTCATGTACACTCGTGGCTGATTCATGTCAATGTATAGAAAAACAAATACTGTATTGTAAAGCAAAACAAGCTAAAAATAAGAATTAATTAAAAATAAATTATAAAAAATAATAATAATAATTAAAAGACAGTAACTAAGTGACCCTCTCTGAGAGTACCTCAATGTGGAGAAACTTT
The DNA here is from genome assembly GCA_006408695.1 of Aepyceros melampus. Classification (NCBI taxonomy): domain Eukaryota; kingdom Metazoa; phylum Chordata; class Mammalia; order Artiodactyla; family Bovidae; genus Aepyceros; species Aepyceros melampus. The sequence goes on from SJXQ01006430.1 coordinate 126,569, forward strand.
CATCTTTAAACCAGATGTTTTATCACCAGTGCTATATAGATGGAGAAGTCTTGAGGCTACTGTAAAAATAAAACTAAAAACCAGAAGCAGGAGACTTAAGTCCAAATCCTGAGAACATCAGAGAACTCCTGAATCCAGGGACCATTAATTGATAGGAGCTCATCAAACGCCTCCTGAAATACCTGAAAGCATCAAATACCTACACTGAAACCAAGCACCACCCAAGGGCCAACAAGTTCCAGAGTAAGACATGCCACGCAAATTCTCCAACAACACAGGAACACACCCTGAGCTTCACTATACAGGCAGCTCAAAGTTACTCCAAAATGGTTGATGTCTTATAACCCATTGCTGGTCCTCCATTGCACTCCAGAGAGAAGAAATCCAGCTCTACCCACCAAAACTTCAACACAAGCCTCCCTAACCAAGAAACCTTGACAAGCCACTGATACAACTGCGCTCACAGTGAGGAAACTCCATAATAAGGAGAACTCCACAAATTCCCAGAACACAGAAAGGCCACCCCAAATGCAGCAATATAACCAAGATGAAGAAACAGAGGAATACCCAGCAGATAAAGGAATGGGATGAATGCTCAACAAACCAAACAAAAGAGGAAGAGATGGGGATTCTACCTGAGAAAGAATTCAGAATATTGATAGTGAAAATGATCCAAAATCTTGAAATCAAAATGGAATCACAGATAAATAGCCTGGAGACAAGGATTGAGAAAATGCAAGACAGGTTTAACACGGACCTAGAAAAAATAAAGAAGAGTCAATATATAATGAATAATGAAATAAATGAGATCAGAAATACTCTGGAGGCAACAAATAGTAGAATAACGGAGGCAGAAGATAAGACTAGTGAAACAGAAGATAGAATGGTAGAAATAAATGAATCAGAGAGAGAAAAAGAAAAACTAATTAAAAGAAATGAGAACAATCTCAGAGACCTCCAGGACAATATGAAACACTCCAACATCCAAATTATAGGAGTCCCAGAAGAAGAAGACAAAAAGAAAGACCATGAGAAAATACTTGAGGAGATAATAGTTGAAAACTTCCCTAAAGTGGGAAAGGAGATAATCACCCAATTCCAAGAAAGCCAGAGAGTTCCAAATTGGATTAAACCCAAGGTGAAACACCCCAAGACACATATTAATCAAATTAATAAAGACCAAACACAAAGAACAAATATTAAAAGCAGCAAGGGAAAACAAGAAATAACACACAAGAGGATTCCCATAAGGATAACTGCAGATCTTTCAATCGAAACGCTTCAGGCCTGGAGGGAATGGTAAGACATACTTAAAGTGAGGAAAGAAAATAACCTACAGCCCAGATTACTGTACCCAGCAAGGATCTCATTCAAATATGAGAGGAAATCAAAAGCTTTACAGACAAGCAAAAGCTGAGAGAATTCAGCATCACCAAACCAGCTCTCCAACAAATGCTAAAGGATATTCTCTAGTCAGGAAACACAAAAAGGAAGTATATACCCGAAACCAAAACAGTAAAGTAAATGGCAATGGGATCATACTTATCAATAATTACCTTAAATGTAAATGGGTTGAATGCCCCAACCAAAAGGCAAAGACTGGCTGAATGGATACAAAAACAAGATCCCTATATATGCTGCCTACAAGAGACCCACCTCAAAACAAGAGACAGAAGCACAAACTTTAAACAATACCATAGGTCAGTTAGATCTAATTGATATTTATAGGACATTTCACACCAAAGCAATGAATTTCACCTTTTTCTCAAATGCTCTCAGAACCTTCTCCAGGAAGGTCACATCCTGGGCCATAAATTGAACCTTGATAAATTAAAAAAAAATCTAAATCATTCCAAGCAACTTTTCTGACCATAATGCATTAAGATTACATCTCAATTACAGGAGAAAAATGATAAAAAAAATTCCAACATATGGAGTATGAACAACACGCTTTTGAATAACTAACAAATCACAGAAGAAATTAAAAAAATCAAAATATGCATAGAAACAAATGAAAATGAAAACACAACTCAAGATCTGCAGGACACTCTAAAAGCAGTTCTAAGAGGAAAGTTTATAACAACATACTTCAAGAAACAAGAAAAAAGTCAAATATATAACCTAACTCTACACCTAAAGCAACTAGAAAAGGAAGAGATGGAGAACCCCAGAGTTAATAGAAGGAAAGAAATCTTAAAAATTCAGGCAGAAATAAATGCAAAAGAAAAAAAGAGGCCATAGCAAAAATCAACAAAGCCAGAAGCTGATTCTTTGAAAGGATCAATAAAATTGGCAAACCTCTGGCCAGACTCATCAAGAAACAAAGGGAGAAAAATCAAATCAATAAAATTAGAAATGAAAACGGAGAGATCACAACAGAAAGCACAGAAATACAAAGAATATAAGAGAATACTATCAGCAATTGTATGCCAATAAAATGGACAACGTGGAAGGAATGGACAAATTCTTAGAAAAGTACAACTTTCCAAAACTGAACCAGGAAGAAATACAAAATCTTAACAGACACATCACAAGCATGGAAATTGAAACTGTAATCAAGAATCTTCCAGCAACCAAAAGGCCAGGTCCAGACGGCTTCACAGCTGAATTCTATCAAAAAATTCAAGAAGAGCTAACACTTATCCTACCCATACTCTCCAGAAAATTGCAGAGGAAGGTAAACTTCCAAACTTATTCTATGAGGCCACCATCACCCTAAAACAAAAAATTGAAAAAGATGCTACAAAAAAGAAAACTACAGGCCAATATCACTGATGAATTATAGATGCAAAAATCCTCAACAAAATTGTAGCAGTCAGAATCCAACAACACATTAAAAAGATCATACATCATTACTAAGTGGGCTTTATCCCAGGGATGCAAGGATTCTTCAATATCTGCAAATCTATCAATATAATTCACCACATTAACAAATTGAAAAATAAAAGCCATATGATTATCTCAATAGATGCAGAGAAGGCCTTTGACAAAATTCAACATTCATTTATTAAAAAACTATCCAAAAAGCAGGAATAGAAGGAACATACCTCAACATAATAAAAGCTGTGTATGACAAACCCACACCAAACATTATCCTCAATGGTGAAAAACTGAAAGCATTTCCCTGAAGTCAGGAATAAGACAAGGGTGTCCACTTTCATTGCTACTATTCAACATAGTTTTGGAAGTTTTGGCCAAAACAATCAGAGCAGGAAAAGAAATAAAAGAAATCCAAGTTGGAAAAGAAGTAAAACTCTCACTGTTTGCAGATGACATGATCCTCTCCATAGAAAACCCTAAAGACTCCACCAGAAAATTCCTAGAGCTAATCAATAAATATAGTAAACTTGCAGTATATAAAATCAACTCAGGGAAATCCCTTACATACCTACGTCCTAATAATAAGAAAGTAGAAAAATAAATAAGGAAACAATTCCATTCACCATTGCAACGAAAAGAATAAAATCCCTAGGAATATATCCACCTAAAGAAACTAAAGACCTATATACAGAAAAGTATAAAACACTGATGAAAGAAATCAAACAGCACACTAATAGATGGAGAAATATACCATGTTTATGGATCAGAAGAATCGATATAGTGAAAATGATTATACTACCCAAAGCAATCTACAGATTCAGTGCAGTCACTATCAAGCTACCAGCGGTATTATTTCCCAGAACTAGGATAAATAATTTCAAGATTTGTATGGAAACACAAAAAACTCGAATAGCCAAAGCCATCTTGAGAAAGAAGAATGGAACTGGAGGAATCAACCTGCCTGACTTCAGGCTCTACTACAAAGCCACAGTCATCAAGACAGCATGGAACTGGCACAAAGACAGAAATATAGATCAATGGAACAAAATAGAAAGCCCAGAGCTAAATCCACACACCTATGGACAGCTTATCTTCGACAATGGAGGAAAGAATATACAATGGAGTAAAGACAATCTTTTTAACAAGTGGTGCTTGGAAAACTGGTCAACCACTTGAAAAAGCATGAAATTGATCACTTTCTAACACCACAAACAAAAATAAATTCAAAATGGATTAAAGACCAAAATGTAAGACCAGAAACTGTAAAACTCCTAGAGGAGAACATAGGTAAAGCACTCTCCGACATAAATTACAGCAGGATGCTCTATGATCCACCTCACAGAATACTGGAAATAAAAGCAAAAATAAACAAATGGGATCTAATTAAAATTAAAAGCTTCTGTACAACAAAGGAAACTATAAGCAAAGTGAAAAGACAGCCTTCTGAATGACAGAAAATAATAACAAACGAAGCAACTGACAAACAACTAATCTCTAAAATATACGTGCAACTCCTGCAGCTCAAATTCAGAAAAATAAATGACCCAATCAAAAAATGAGCCAAAGAAATAGACATTTCTCCAAAGAAGACATATGAATGGCTAACAAACACGTGAAAACATGCTAACATCAGTTATTATCAGAGGAATGTAAATCAAGACCACAATGAGATACCATTTCACACCAGTCAGAATGGGTGCGATCCAAAAGTCTGCAAGCAATAAATGCTGGAGAGGGTGTGGAGAAAAGGGAACCCTCTTACACTGTTGGTGGGAATGCAAACCAGTACAGCCACTATGGAGAACAGTGTTGAGATTCCTTAAAAAACTACAAATAAAACTGCCTTATGACCCAGCAATCCCACTGCTGGACATACACACTGAGGAAACCATAATTGAAAGAGACACATGTACCCCAGTGTTCGTCACAGCACTGTTTATAATAGCCAGGACATGGAAGCAACCTAGATGTCCTTCAGGAGACGAATGGATAAGAAAGCTGTGGTAAATATATGTAACGGAATATTAGTCAGCCATGAAAAAGGATAAATTTGAATCAGTTCTAATGGAGATGGATGAAACTGGAGCCAATTATACAGAGTGAAGTAAGCCAGAAAGAAAACCACCAATACAGTATACTAACACATATATATGGAATTTAGAAACATGGTGATGATAACCCTGTATGTGAGATAGCAAAAGAGACACAGATGTATAGAACGGACTTTTGGACTCTGAGGGAGAGGGAGAGGGTGGGATGATTTGGAAAAATGACACTGAAACATGTATACTATCATGTAAGGGGGAAAAAAAAAGAAAGAAAAAAAGCTCTGAGAAGTCTTTAAAAAAAGAAATTGAATATAGTTTTGAAATATAAATAAAAGAATATCAATGTCATAATATGTTAATGAGTGGAAATTCCTTCATCTTTTCACTGATAGTAAAAAGAGCGTATATATTAAAAAATTTTTTTTAAAGACTTCTTAGTTCAGTCACTCAGTTGTTTCTGACTCTTTGCGACTCTGGGACTGCAGCACACAGGCCTGTCTGTCCACCACCAAACCCCAAAATTTACTCAACTCCTGTCAACTGAGTTAGTGATGCCATCCAACCATCTCATCATCTGTCATGCCCTTCTCCTCTGGCCTCAATCTTTCCCAGCATCGGGGTCTTTTCAAATGAGTCAGCTCTTTGCATCAGGTGGCTAAATATTGGAGTATCAGCTTCAACATCAATTCTTCCAGTGAATATTCAGGACTGATCTCCTTTAGGATGGACGGTTTGGATCTCCTTGCAGTCCAAGGGTCACTCGAGAGACTTCTCCAACACTATACTTCAAACGAATTAATTCTTCAGTGCTTAGATTTCTGTATAGTCCAACTCTCACATCCATACGTGACACCTAGAAAAACCATAACTTTGACTAGATAGACCTTTGTTGTCGAAGTAATGCCTCTGCTTTTTAATATGCTTTCTAAGTTGGTCATAACTTTCCTTCCAAGGAGTAAGCGTCTTTTAATTTCATGGCTGCAATCACAATCTGCCGTGATTTGGGAGCCTCTCTAAAATAAAGTTGGACGGTTTGGATCTCCTTGCAGTCCAAGGGTCACTCGAGAGACTTCTCCAACACTATACTTCAAACGAATTAATTCTTCAGTGCTTAGATTTCTGTATAGTCCAACTCTCACATCCATACGTGACACCTAGAAAAACCATAACTTTGACTAGATAGACCTTTGTTGTCGAAGTAATGCCTCTGCTTTTTAATATGCTTTCTAAGTTGGTCATAACTTTCCTTCCAAGGAGTAAGCGTCTTTTAATTTCATGGCTGCAATCACAATCTGCCGTGATTTGGGAGCCTCTCTAAAATAAAGTCAACCACTGTTTCCCCATTTATTTGCCAAAAAAATATGGTATCAGATGCAATGATTTTAGTTTTCTGAATGTTGAGCTTTAAGCCAACTCTTTCACTCTCCTCTTTCAAATTCATCAAGTAGCTCTTTAATTCTTCTTCAATTTCTGCCATAAGGGTGATATCATCTGCATATCTGAGGTTATTTCTCCTGGCAAACTTGATTCCAGCTTGTGCTTCATGCAGCCCAGCGTTTCTCATGATGTACTCTGCATAGAATTTAAATAAGCAAGGTGACAATATACAGCTTTGACGTACTTTTTTATTTATTTTTTCATTTGGAACCAGTTCTTCCATGTCCAGCTCAAACTGCTGCTTTCTGGTCTGCATAGAGCCTTCTCAAGAGGCAGGTCAGGTGGTCTGGTATTCCATTCTCTTTCAGAATTTTACAAGGTTTATTGTAATCCACAGAGTCAAAGTCTCTGGAATAGTCAATAAAGATCTTTTTTCTGGAACTCTCTTTCTTTATTGATGATCCAGCAGTTGTTGGCCATTTGGTCTTTGGTTCCTCTGACTTGTTGAAAACCAGCTTGAACATCTGGAAGTTCATGGTTCACATATTGCTAAAGCATGACTTGGAGAATTTTAAGCATTACTTTACTAGTATGTGATATGAGTGCAATTGTGCAGTAGTTAGAGCATTCTTTGGCATTGCCTTTCTTTGTGACTGGGAGGAAAACTGAATTTTACCAGTGCCAAGCCACTGCTGAGTGTTTCAAATTTTCTGACATAATGAGTGCAGCATTTCCATAATATAATCTTTTAGGATTTGAAACAACTCAACTAGAATCCCATCACCTCCACTAGCTTTGTTCATAGTGATGCTTCTTAAGGCCCACTAGTATTCACATTCCAGGATGTGTGGCTCTAGATGAGTGGTCACATCATCATAATTTTTTGGGCTGTGAAGATCTTTTATGTACAATTCTTCTCTATATTCTTTGCCATACTTCTTAATATCATCTGCTTCTCTAAGTTCCATACCATTTCTGTCCTTTATTGTGTCCATCTTTTCATGAAAATTTCCCTTGGTACCTCTAATTTTCTTGAAGAGATCTCTACTCTTTAACATTCTGTTGTTTCCCTCCATTTCTTTGCACTGATTGCTGAGGAAGGCTTTCTTATCTCTCCTCACAAAAAAGTTGGGAGAAGTAAAAACATTAGCAGTTAAAAAGCAGGCCTAGATTCTGGCTTCCATACTGGATTTCCATGGACTTGCATCTGTTTTCCTTTCTGCCTACATGTCCTGTGCCAACCTGCATCATAACCAAAAGATCAATAGGTAGATGCTGCCCAAGAAGGACTAGTCAACTTGTTCTGTGAACTTGAAGGTAGTTGTCCAGAAGTCATTAACACTAATTGTTAATGGCAGTTTTCTGGAAAAACACTTGTGATCTCTGTTGTTGACACCCACACAGTGGCCCTGATTTCTCCCCTCCTCAACTTTACCTTCTATAGATTGAAATATCCCAGGAACCTGCTAATGCATTTCTGTTTAAACTGGTTTCCCATGGCTGCAAACAAAAGAACCTTAAGAAATATATTAATAATGTGGGAGAAATGATGATGTGCAGTTACATAAAAAAATTCAGAACACAACCTGTTTCAGTTAGCTTTGGTTGCACAATTAAATACCCAAGAACTTGTGGTTTGAAACAAAGATATATTATTTCTCACAGTTCTATGGGTTAGCTAGGACATTCCAAAGCTTGTTTCACTCTGCTGTTTTAGACTCAAACAGTTGCATTCAGCTGGAGGGAGAATTGGTCTGGAAGGTTCAACATGGCTTTGCTCACATTTATGACACTGGGGCTGGCTGTGGGCTGACCTGTCTTGATATCGTCCCTGTATTCTTGCCCCCAGGAGGTTAGCTTAGCTTCTTCACCTGGCCCTTTCTTCTAAGAGGTTAACAGCAGAAGTTGGAAGGCCTCTGAAGGTCTTATAAATCTCACTGTTGCAAGCTAATGCTCAATAAATCCCACGGCTAGCCCACGTTCAGAAAGCAATAAATTTCACCTCTCCCTGAGAGGAGTAGAGCCAAACTTACATTGCAAAGGGGTGTGCATACTGGATGGAGGAATTTGTGGCTGTATTTTACAATCACACAACCACACACACACAGTATATAAGATATGATGTCATTTTCTGTAAAACTGAAAAATAGGGTTAAGAATGATTTTTTTGTTTGTTTTACATTTCTTTATTGTGCAGATAGGTACATACTATTCATTCTAATTTTTTAATGTATTATTATTCGATTAACGTTCCCTGGAGTCAGGAGTTCTCTGATGTTCTCAGTATTTGGACTTAAGCCTCCTGCTTCTGGTTTTCAGTTTTATTTTTACAGTTGCCTCAAGACTTCTCCATCCTTACAGCAGTGAAGATAAAACATCTAGATTAGAGATGAAAGTTTCTCCACATTGAGGAAGGGACACAGAGAGTTTCACTGAGTTACATGGAGAGGAGAAGAGGGAGTGGGGTAGTTAGAGGTGACTGGAATGAGGTGAGGTGGGATCAATAGAGGAGAGATCCAGCTAGCCAGTAATCACTTCATTATGTGTGCTCCACAGTCTGGACTGCTCAGAGATGTTCATGGATTTATACAGGGAAGAGGAGAGGGAGGAAGTAAACAGAGGTGGCTAGGGGGATAAAAGAGAGAAATGAAAAGGAGGGAGAGAGGGAGACAGATCCAGCCGGTAACCAGTTCCCTAAGTGTTCTCCATTGTCTGGAACTCACAGAGATTCACAGAATTTGGTAGAGAAAAGAAGGGAGAGGGAGAAGCCAGAGACAACCTGGTGGAGAAAAAGGAGAGTCCAAAGGAGAAAAGAGTGGTCACGCCAGTAATCTCACTCTCAGGTAAAACTGGGTACTGAAGATTGGGTTTTTAAATGTAC
>SJXQ01006433.1:0-19987 GCA_006408695.1 Aepyceros melampus
GGAAAATTAAAAAAAAATTCAATACCTATTCTTCATTTTTTAAAAAATTAAAATTCTTGGCAATTGAGGAATTAAAAGAAACATTTTCAATCTGATAACAGATATCTACCTAAAAAATTACAGTTGATATTATTTGTAATAAAAAATTACTGAAAGATTGTGCCCTAAGAATACAAGGTTATCTAATCTAACCAGTTCTCTTTAACACTAACTGAAAACTCTAGCCCAACAAGTCAAGAAAAGGAAATAAAAGTCATAAATATTGGAAATGAAGATACAAAACTGTCATTATTTACAGCTGACATGATTGCATATGGACAAAATCCTACAGAATTTAAAGAAAAAAAAAAAAAATACCGTTATTGACTCCAGGCAATGCAAAGTTAATTCACAAATAAATCAACATTTCTATAGACTAGCAACAAGCAAATGAATAATGGTATCAGAAACAAGACTTCCCTAGTGGTCCAAGTGGTTAAGAATCCACTTGCAAATGCAGGGAACATGGGTTTGATCCCTGGTTTGGGAAGAATCCACATGTGCAGAGAAGCTAAGCCCATGTGCCACAACTACTGAGCCCAGGCTCTAGAACCAGTCTGCCCCACTCCTGAGCCCATGAGCCACAAATACTGAAACCCATGTGCCCTAGAAACCATGCTCTGCAACAGGAAAAGCCACCAAAATGAGAAGTCCACCCACAGCAACTAGTCACCCCCTCTCACCACAACTAGAGAAAGCCCACTCATAGCAAAGAAGGCCCAGTGCATCCAAAATAAATGAGTAAATAATTTTAAGAAAGCAATCCAACAATACTATGAAAAAGCAAATATGCATGAATAAATTTAACCAGAGAAGTGTAAGATGTCTATACTAAAAATTACAAAATATTTCTAAAATTAAAGAAGACCTAAATAAGCAGAGAGAGACACATATTAGTAATTGCAGATCCAACATTGTTAAGACTCAGACTTCTCAAATATTCTATAGCTAAAAGGAAATATTAATAAAAATTTCAGGCTTTTATTTAAAAACAAATTGAAAGGCTTCTAAAATTTACACATAAAAGTAAAGAATCCAGAATGATCAAAGCAACCTTGACAAAAAAGCACAAAGTTAGACAATTTAAACTATGGGTTTCATCCCTTATTAAAATGTGCAGTAACTAAGAATACAGTATTTGTATGAGGATCTAAATATTGGCATAAACTGCAACTACTGAGGAACAAAATAAATTATACACACAGATGCGATTTCCTTAATTCAATACATAAAAGTCTTTAACAAACGTGTCCAGAATAATTGGAAAAAATAAAGCTAAACCACTAATTACTCTTTCACATATAAAAATTAGTGCAGGATGCATCAATACCTAAAAAGGTAGAATATAGCAAAGTATCTTCACATTCCTAAGGATATGTAAAGATGTCTTAGGATACAAAAACATCAAATATTTAAAAAAGAAAAAAAAAGGTAAACATTAGACTTCACCAAAATTAAACCTTTATCTCCACTAAGGATATAAATGGCAAGCCACTGACTGGAAGAAAATATCCACAAAGGACTAATATTAAATATATATTAAAAATAAATATCCCCAAGGGGGATTTCAGGAAGGAGTTGGGGAAGGGATCAACACACCACAGAAATCTCAAAATGACTAACTCATTATTCAGTGGGAGAGGCTGAATACTCTCTACATACTTTCCCTGACATCTCTACACAACAAAATGCAAGGGTCAGTGGTGCTGAGACAAGTAAAGGCAGTTCCAGTCTTTGCTTTTATAAAAGCAAGTGACCCATAATAACCTACTACACTGAGTCTCAGGCTTTCTTCCCAATATCCAGATGCAGTGGTCTATTCTTTTGTGCTCCCCTCTATGGAAAGAAATGACTGAGGACACTTCCTTCACATTTTCTTTTTCTTGGGCATTTTCCCTTCATAAAACTGCAGTCAGTGTGCTCTGTGTGTGCTGAGGAGGGAATGATACGGTCCCTGGTGGTCCCACCACATCTGCCATTGGTGACTCAAGTGCCCTCAGGATTAGCCCTTTGTGTTCATGAAAGGATGTGAAGAACTAGTTCAGCTCTGCCAAGCTGCTGATTTTTTTTTTCCCTGAATGAGGGGTGTGTGGGGAATAAGCATTTTGCAACTTAGTTTTCCTCAATAAATTACAGGTATTTTGCTGAGAGTAGCTGTGTAACTTCACATGCTCAGAGCAGTCCCAAACATTTTTTTTTTTTTTTACTAGTTCAGCTCTGCCAAGCTGCTGATTTTTTTTTTCCCTGAATGAGGGGTGTGTGGGGAATAAGCATTTTGCAACTTAGTTTTCCTCAATAAATTACAGGTATTTTGCTGAGAGTAGCTGTGTAACTTCACATGCTCAGAGCAGTCCCAAACATTTTTTTTTTTTTTTTGAAAATTAAAATGCCTAAACCTAACTTCCTCGTCTCACCTTCATTTTCACTTGTTTTAGCAGTAAGAAGACACCTTGGAGGTGATGATTTCAATGACAAGAATTGTAGATAATTGAGACTTCTTACTCAGTGTTATTTGGGACTTTGGCAAATTGTATGAAAATTACATGACTCTGAAATATTTAATGCTCAGTGGTGCATCTTCAAACAACTGATTTTTATTTTGTGAGTCTATATAAGAAAGTGTCCAGTATCATGCATCAAACCTGGACTGGCAATTCATTTCATATATGATATAATACATGTTTTCATGCTGATATATGGCAAAACCAATACAATATTGTAATTAACCTCCAATGAAAATAAATAAATTTATATTAAAAAAAAGAGAAAGTGTCCATCAAAATCTTCAAGGATTACAAATCTAGAATCTCTGTGATACAAATTCATGAGATATTTATGGGCCTTGAGACTGTCTCTGACAGTAACTATAAAGCAACATAATGCTACTTTGCCAAAGGCAAAAGGAGAAGAAAGTGGCAGAGAATGAGATGGCTGGATGGCATCACTGATTCAATGGACATGAACTTGGGCAAATTCCAGGAGATAGTGAGGGACAAGAAGGCCTGGTGTGCTGCAGTTCATGGGGTCACAAAGAGTTAAGCATGACTTAGCAACTGAACAACAACAAATACCACAGTCATCAAACAACTTCTCTTACCTAAAACACATATGGTATTTTTAAAATAGTTACTTAGTGCTCAATATGCATTTAGATGTTATGCAAAAAATAGTAATAAAATTAATTTCCTTTTATCTTTCCAACATTCTTAGGAAGTGGGTGTTATTTTCTCCATTTTACAGAAAGGAGAATGAGGGTTTGTGGGGTGGAGATGGTAAGAGGGAGAGCTGGGACAGGGGCTTGGAAAGGGAGACTGCAGGGATCTGCACTGCCACACTTTAAAGCTGTTGGCACCATAAATGATTATCAGGTGCAATCACACCACATAAACTGACTTTTCTTTGCTGCTTTCCTCCATCCTTTGAAATGGTGAACAGCTCCAATGTGCCCAACCACTCATATAATGTGACTGAACAGGCTGGGAGCTGTGAGAGTCAGTGCACAGGATGGTGCACAGCTCCTGCTCGCCTCTCTGTGGGGATGTGGCCTCTGGGTGACATCACCTGAGGGGGCGGGCTGTCCTGCAGTGTGGACCACTACTCAGAGCCCAGGGTTTTCCTCAGCCACACTTGGCATCACTATACAAAATATTAAATAAATTGTCTGAAATTCCATTTAAGGGAGTGAGAATAAATTAGATGATGGAAAGTATATGGAATAAACACTTTAGTAGTAATAAAAATAAAAATGGTCAAGAATCTTCTAAGGTTTATCAAATACCACAAGGATAAGCAAAATCATCAAAACTGAGTTTGAACACAGGTACACTTACACAGCTGAACAAGGACTTTCCATCCCCTTTCCTCCTCCCGCCCCTCCTCAGCTGGTGATAGAAAGACTGGGTCCCACACAGGAACTTGGCTTCCATGAATGCCTTCTTCCCGACCATCCACAGTGGCCTTTTCCTCTCATCCTGGAACAAAGGTTACCTCCTAGAAGCTCTGCCCACCTCCTGGACCAGGAGTGAGATCTTTGCATCAGGCGGCCAAAGTTTCAGCTTCAACACCAGTCCTTCCAATGAATAGTCAGGACTGATTGGATCTCCTTGCAGTCCAAAGGTCTCTCAAGAGTCTTCAACACCACAGTTCCAAAGCATCAATTCTTCAGCACTTAGGTTTCCTCATAGTTCAACTCTCACATCTACACATGACTACTGAAAAAACCATAGCCTTGACTAGATGGACCTTTGTTGACAAAGTAATGTCTCTTCTTTTTAATATGCTGTCTAGGTTGGTCATAACTTTCCTTCTAAGGAGTAAACATCTTTTAACTTCATGGTTGCGCTCAGCATCTGCAGTGATTTTGGAGCCCCCTAAAATAAAGTCTGACACTGTTTCCCCATCTATTTCCCATGAAGTGATTGGACCAGATGCCATGATGTTCATTTGCTGAATGGTGAGCTTTAAGCCAACTTTTTCACTCTCCTCTTTCCCTTTCAACAAGAGGCTTTTTAGTTCCTCCTCACTTTCTGCCATAAAGGTGGTGTCATCTGCATATCTGAGGTTATTGATATTTTTCCCGGCAATCTTGATTCCAGCTTGTGTTTCTTCCAGCCCAGCATTTCTCATGATGTACTCTGCATATAAGTTAAATAAGCAGGGTGACAATATACAGCCTTGACGTACCCCCTTTTATATTTGGAACCAGCCTGTTGTTCCATGTCCAGTTCTTTTTTTTTTTTTTTTAATATTTTTAAAAATGTATTTGTTTTTAGTTGGAAGATAATTGCTTTACAATGTTGTATTGTTTTCTGCCCGTACATCAATAGAAATCAGCCATAGGTAGATAATGTCTAATACTGTCCATGTCCAGTTCTAACTGTTGCTTCCTGACCTGCATACAGGTTTCTCAAGAGACAGGTCAGGTGGTCTGGGATGCCCATCTCTTTCAGAATTTTCCACAGTTTATTGTGATCCACACAGTCAAAGGCTTTGGCATAGTCAATAAAGCTGAAATAGATGTCTTTCTGGAACTCTTGTTTTCCCGATGATCCAGTGGATGTTGGCAATTTGATCTTTTGTTCCTCTGCCTTTTCTAAACCAGCTTGAACATCTGAAAGTTCATGGTTCACGTATAGTTGAAGCCTGGCTTGGAGAATTTTGAGCATTACTTTACTAGCATGTGAGATGAATGTAATTGTGCAGTAGTTTGAGCATTCTTTGGCATTGCCTTTCTTTGGGATTGGAATGAAAACTGACCTTTTTTTCTAAACCAGCTTGAACATCTGAAAATTCATGGTTCACGTATTGTTGAAGCCTGGCTTGGAGAATTTTGAGCATTACTTTACTAGCATGTGAGATGAATGTAATTGTGCAGTAGTTTGAGCATTCTTTGGCATTGCCTTTCTTTGGGATTGGAATGAAAACTGACCTTTTTCAGTCCTGTGGCCACTGCTGAGTTTTCCAAATTTGCTGGCATATTGAGTGCAGAGCTTTCACAGCATCATCTTTTAGGATCCGAAAGAGCTCAACTGGAATTCCATCACCTCCACTAGCTTTGCTTGTAGTGATGCTTCCTAAGGCCCACTTGACTTCACATTCCAGGATGTCTGGCTCTAGGTGAGTGATCACACCATCGTGATTATCTTGGTCATTAAGATCTTTTTTGAATAGTTCTTCCGTGTATTCTTGCCACCTCTTAATATCTTCTGCTTCTGTTAGGTCCATACCATTTCTGTCCTTTAACAAGCCCATCTTTGCATGAAATATTCCCTTGGTATCTCTAATTTTCTTGAAGAGATCTCTGCTGCTGCTAAGTCACTTCAGTTGTGTCCGACTCTGTGTGACCCCAGAGACAACAGCCCACCAGGCTCCCCCGTCCCTGGTATTCTCCAGGCAGGAACACTGGAGTGGGTTGCCATTTCCTTCTCCAATGTATGAAAGTGAAAAGTGAAAGTGAAGTCGCTCAGTCCTGTCCAACTGTTAGCGACCCCATGGACTGCAGCCTACCAGGCTCCTCTATCCATGGGATTTTCCAGGCAAGAGTACTGGAGTGGGGTGCCATTGGGTTTAATGGAGACCTAATAACCTCAGTATATAGAGATCACCTGGAAAAACACTGAGTAAATTTCTCAGGACAAATTTTTTTTTTTTTAAGGCTATTTCTCTGAAAGTCGCAATGGAGATCTATAGGAAAATATACACATTTTAATTGTACACAAAGCCTTTTAAGAAAATACTTCATGTAAAGCACAAACAAGATGTATTTTATACAACACTGCATTGTAAGGTAGTAAATCTAAATTGAAATCATATTATCTGTACATGAGAAGATTCAGTCTGTGTTAACCCCAACGGGATGCATACATGTAACCACTTCAGAAAGTTTTCAACACCTTTGCTTTCCCATTCTATTGTTTTCCTGTATTTGTTTACACTGATCACTGAGGAAGGCTTTCTTATCTCTTCTTGCTATTCTTTGGAACTCTGCATTCAGATGCTTATATCTTTCCTTTTCTCCTTTGCTTTTCACTTCTCTTCTTTTCACAGCTATTTGTAAGGCCTCCTCAGACAGTCATTTTGCTTTTTTTGCAATTCTTTTTCTTGGGGATGGTCTTGACTCCTATCTCCTGTACAAAGACACGAACCTCCATCCATAGTTCATCAGGCACTCTGTCCATCAGATCTGGTCCCTTAAACTTATTTATCACTTCCACTGTATAATCATAAGGGATTTGATTTAGGTCATACTTGAATGGTCTAGTTGTTTTCCCTACTTTCTTCAATTTAAGTCTGAATTTGTCAATAAGACATCTTAAGACAAAGCAATAAGCTTGTGAAAAGAAAGTGAAAGTGAAGTCGCTCAGTCGTGTCCGACTCTTTGTGACCCCATGGACTGCAGCCCACCAGGCTCCTCCCTCCATGGGGTTGTCCAGGCAAGAATACTGGAGTGGGTTGCCATTTCCTTCTCCATGGGATCTTCCTGACTCACAGATCGAACTCGGTCTCCGCATTGCAGGCAGACGCTTTAACCTCTGAGCCAAAGAAAAGGTGTCTACAAAAACAAAAGACATTTTCTGAGATGATTTGATCCCATAATAGAATTACTGGCTTAAAAGCCTTCATATCTTCAAAGATGCTATTAAACTTGTTGACCTTCCCAGGTGGCTCAGTGGTAAGAATCTGCCTACACTGCAGGAGACGCAGGAGAAACAAGTCTGATCTCTGGGTCAGGAATATTCCCTGGACAAGGAAATGGCAGTGCACTCGAGTATTTGTCTCTAAGAAATCCCATGGATGGAGAAGTTTGGTGGGCTGCAGTCCATGGTGTCACAAAAGTCAGACACAATTTAGCAACTAAACAACATTGTACTTGTTAAAGTATTATTTTCACCGTATTTTTAACCAATCCTTTATTTATAAGTAACCACACCTGGCTTTATCCAAATAAAATGGTGCAGCAAATAATTGTCCTCTGTGGGAATACAATGCATCATCCTCATGCTCAGTTGTGCCCGATTCTTTGCAGCCCCATGGACTATAGCCCACCAGGCTCATCTGTCTGTGAAATTTTCTAGGCAAGAATACTGAAGTGGGTCGCCATTCCATTCTCCAGGGCATCTTCCCAACCCAGGAATGGAATCCTTATCTCTTGCACCTCTTGCATTGTCAGGTAAATTCTTTACCACTGAGCCACTTGGGAAGCCCAATACAATGCATAATTTAGTTAATCTAGGTTATCTTTCCATGAGAGGTTATTGTCTCTCTGTTATGAGATGTGTTCACAGTAAAGGGAATCCATACTAGACACCTGGAAAGCAGAGGGAGAACCATTTACCCAGCATGTTCCTGCTTCAGGCCAATCTTGATGTGACTGTGTAACCACTCCTGCCCCAGGGGTTACTCATGTTAACTCAGCCTCCCAATCACAGCCACACCTCTCTCTCAGAAACACAGCCTCTTATGGAAGATAACAGGACACATCACCAGGCTGAAAGGCTGACCTCCAGTCCCTGTGAAAAATCCTTGAGAACAGGCACTCTGCTCTTCCCTGTGAGAACTCTGGCAGGACTGGTACACTACCTGGATGAAATCTTGAAATATCAGGGGCAGCAAGTCATCCATATCCCCAATGTCTCTGAAGAAACGATTTAAAATTCTTCCTGTAAGAACAGGATACAAAAATTATTCATTTCCTCAGATAGGAGCTTTAAGAGAAATAATTCATGAACAAATCAAAACAATATTTTTGAAGTATATGTATTTAGGGACTTTCCTAGTGATACAGTGTCCCCAGTGCAGGGGACATGGGTTTTACCCCTGGTGCAGGAGGATTCCACATGCCACAGAGCAACTAAGCCTGTGCACCACAACTACTGAAGTCCATGTGCCTGGAGTCCGAGATCTGCAGCAGAAAAAGCAACCACAATGTGCAGCAACAAAGACACACGCAACTAAACATAAATAAATCTTTTTTAAACAGTACATGTATTAAATATTTAATATATTGGGCTTCCCGAGGGGCTCATGCTAAAGAATCCACCTACTAATGCAGGAGACATAAGAGACAGGGGTTCAATTCCTGGGTCAGGAAGATCCCTTGGAGCTGGAAATGGCAACCCACTCCAGTATTCTTGCCTGAGAAATCCCATGGACAGAGCAGCCTGGCAGGCTACAGTCCATGGGACTACAAAAGAGTCAGACATGACTTATTGGTAACACAACAACAAATTTAATATATTACACATTCATATGAAATAAGCCAATGTTAGTGGTAAAGGGAAATGGCAGTGGGTGGGGAATTGAAATTGAGTCCTGATTTCTAAAAGAATGGGGGAATCTTGTGGCAGTAACAGGAAGGGTTGGTGGATTTGAGAATGTTCCCTCTCTTTAGATTCACGCCATCTAAGACTTACTCCAAGTGCTAAATTGGTAAACAAAGAGTTGCAAAATACTTACGTTAATCCTAATTGTTACATCAATTTTGCTTTAATTATCAAGATTAATTTTGCCAAGTGATACTTTTAAAATAAACATAATTATAACCTCTCTGCATTTTTCTTCCCCTCCAGATGGCTCACAGCAGTTCACATTTTGGGAAATTATGGCTTGTGGCCATTTCCAAGTTGTAAGTTTACTGGGGTAATAAGCCATTATTTTCAGAAGTATACCAGGTATGACAAGTACAGAGTTATGAATAAGCATCTAAGAAGACCGGAGGGATGTAGGCAGGAAAACTGAAATATTACTAAATGACCAAGAATCACTTATCATTGATTTTACTTCCCTTTTTAGAATCCACAATAATAGTATATCCTTAAGGCTGCAGGATAGAATATGATAATTTTTGGCAAATATCTGGTGTGAACTAAAAATGTCACCTGTCACATCAGTAAACAAAAGATGCTGCAGCCATCAGGATTCTGCAGCCACTCCTGCAAGGGTGGTGCTCCCTGAGGAGACTCAGGATGTGAAAGAACAGGACACTGGCCCCAGACAGGTGAGGTACACACCAAAGGAACTGTAGCAGGGAGGAGCCAATACTGACTCCATGCTGGATCTGTTTCTTTGACCATTGCTATTCACTGCTTTTGTCAGGGACCCCTGCCCTCCTGCCTGAATATTAAAACAAAGTGTCTTTTATCAGCTCACAGGGAGACAATCTGACTCTCACCACCTGTGAATGGCTGCAGAAAAAATACCTTCTTGTTGTGCAAGATAAATGGCCTTTTGACTTCACTTCCTCGCCTCCTCTCCCCTATGTTCTGTAAAAGAACCAGGCATCCAGATCCCAATAAGATGGTTATTTTGAGATATTAGTCTGTCATCTTCTCAGTCTGCCAGGTTTCCAAATAAAGGCATTATCCTTTGCCTTAACACGTTGTCTGTAAGACTCACTGGCATTGTGAGGCAAGCAGAATGGGCTTGAACTTGGTAACAAGAAATACTACTACATGTGGGTTTTCTCTTCATGCCATCACAGACCAGAAACAAAGACCACCATAAATCATCTATTAAAAATTCTACTTTTGAAAATAAACACAGAGAAGAGTTCAATTATATATAATATATTAATTAATTAATTTATTAATTATATTAATATATATTATACATATAATATATATTATATAATAAAATATATGATTTTATTATATATAATTAAATTATATATAAATTATATATAATTAAGATATATTATATTATATATATTATATTCTATATAATATAGGAGCAACTTCCCTGGTGGCTCAGAGGTTAAAGCGTCTGCCTCCAATGCGGGAGACCCGGATTCGATCCCTGGGTTGGGAAGATCCTCTGGAGAAGAAAATGGCAATCCACTCCACTATTCTTGCCTGGAGAATCCCATGGACTGAGAAGCCTAGTAGGTTACAGTCCACGGGGTCGCAAAGAGTTGGACACGACTGAGCGACTTCACCTCACTTCATATAATATAGAGGATTATATAAGAGTATATAATATATTCTATTTTCTTGAAAGAATGAAGTTCTGATAATAGACACAGGAGAGGGAGACAGATATACACTATGTGTGCCTGCTGCTCTAGGATTAGTGATCTTAAAGATTTAAACTTGTTTCCAAATCCTTGAATAATAAATCACCATCTGGAGAAGTCTACGGATCATCAAGAGCCTGGTTAATAGTGGTCACAACCACTCAAAGGCTGTGATAACAGAAATTCAGTCCCACTTCATGCTCATAAATTTATGACTGTAGTTTTCATGTTAACAGGAAAAGTAGAGAGACTTCACAGCTGTAATAGCAAAGACTCTTCCAATCACTTCCTCACTCCAGCTTCATAAGATGAGATTGTGTGGGCTTCTGCAGTTTACCGTCCTGTGCTCTTCACAGTGCCTGGACTAAAGAACATGTGTTGAATAAATCTGCACAAGATGCTTCCCTAAACAGTCTTATTTAATCCTCACAACAGTCTTGTGAAACAGGAAGGGCAGCAGTTAATCCCATTTCACAGAAGTTCCCAGACACCATGCTGTCATCTTCACTGAGGTTCATTACACACTGACCCTGTGCTAAGTGCTGTGAATGTATTTACATGCTTAATGCCCACAACATCAAGATTTGGTAAGTGTGTGAATAGTATCCTCATTTTATTGGTAAGAAAATTGAAACACGGAGAAATTAAATAACTAGCATATAAGTATTAACATAACTATAACTGGCTACTACTATTAGTAACTAGCACCAGGATTGAATCCAGGAAGTTGGCTCCAGGGTCCATACTTATAACCATGACAACATCCTGCCTGGAGATTTGTCTGCCCAGTAGTATCCACTTACTTTGGCCTTGATCACACAGCTAGTTGGTGGCCAGGCCAAGGCTACTGCTGTCCTCTCTCCAGTCACATCCCTGCCTCAACAGGCCCTGTATGACCTGCAAAAACAAAGCTGCCCTGGGCCTCAGCCCAAGTCTAATCAACTGAACAGAGTGGCATGTGTGCTGATGAACTAACTCTTCAGAGGATCCTAGGTCAGGAGGCCACCTTCAGAAGTAAGACAGGTTGAAGGCCTCAGGGAGGAGGAAGCAACCACTGGGAAACCTTCAGGGACACTCTTCACACTGAAGATCCACCTGCTATAAACCACAAGACCTCTTAAATGTAACCAGAAGTCCATTGTAAAACTAGAGGGTTGATTTTATTGAAGAGGATGTTTACATTTCACTGATCTTATATTTTAATTAATCTTACATTACCACTTAGGTAAAACTCAAAATATGGGCACATGTCAGAGTTCTGTGGTCCCAGAAATGGATGGGCAAAGAAAAAAAGAAACACAGCCTGTCTTCTGTAGAGACGTTCCTGGAAGAAGGTCCTTCCTAGTTAGCTTAACACTATGTAACACAGAGAACGTTTCAACAACTAGTCAAAAACATTTCAATACATTTGCATCATCTGTTAGGCATTTCATATGCCACATAACAAATGGACTCTTAAATCACCCTGCAGGCAAAGTAAACATTCAAGTATTTTTGCAGACATGCATAAATTGGAATAAAAGCTTATATGCTCCTATATTCAGATTTTCTCTGGTAGGAAAAATTATCAGTGAAGCTTTTGTAGAAAATGAATAAACATACACAGGATTTTTCTTCCAAGCTTATCTTCCATTTTCAAATATGAAAATGTAACCAGGCACTTAATGTGTTAACAAGACATATTCACTAAAAAATTTGGTGTCTGACTTACCTATTGGATTTCTATTGAAGAACAATACAGGAGCTCTTAAAATGGACTCCAACATTTTGTTGTGCAAAGTTCGTGAAGAATTAACAAGGATGTAGAATATCAACAGAGACTTTGTGATGCCAAAAAGGACAGTAGACACAGTTAACCCTGAAATAAAGAAACATGACTCAACACAAAATCTCTGTCTTATCCTCAACCATGCTAAAGTATGGCAGGCAGTTTTAAAAGATACTGTGTATTTCATTCTATAAATCAAATTTGTATAGAGGTTTACATATATAGAATACAGAATAAAAAACTGATATATATATATAAAGTAGATTCTCACCCTCTCTCTCTCCCACAGAGTCCAAAAGACTGTTCTATACATCTGTGCCTCTTTTGCTGTCTCGCATACAGGGTAATTGCTACCATTTTTATAAATTCCATATATATGCATTAGTATACTGTATTGGTGTTTTTCTTTCTGGCTTACTTCACTCTGTGTAATCAGCTCCAGTTTTATCCACCTCATTAGAACTGATTCCAATTAAAATAAATACACTTAAATTTTTTTTAAAAAAGTAGATTCTCTATGAGTTTAATGTTTTCAAAAAATACATTTATAAAGAAAAGTATAAAAATCACTCTTTTCCTCTCACTAGATAGAAATAACACGGGGTGGGGGGAAAATAAGTGTAAACTACCATCACCAACTCGATGGACATGAGTTTGAGTGAACTCGGGGAGTTGATGATGGACAGGGAGGCCTGGAATGCTGCAATTCATGGGGTCACAAAGAGTCGAACACAACTGAGTGACTGAATGAACTGAACAGTTTCCTTCTAGGCTTGCCTAATTCAATTACAAGTTCTAATAAAACTTATAAGACATATCATTATACAAGTAGCTGATCTTTCTTTCTCCACATTTCAAATTCATTATTTACAACATGTCCCATAATCTAAAACTAAGGTATGCTTTGGTGAAAGTGATAGATAAAGTGCCTGATGAACTATAGAATGAGGTTAGTGACATTGTACAGGAGACAGGGATCAAGACCATCCCCATGGCAAAGAAATGCAAAAAAGCAAAATGGCTGTCTGGGGAGGCCTTACAAATAGCTGTGAAAAGAAAAGAAGTGAAAAGCAAAGGAGAAAAGGAAAGATATAAGCATCTGAATGCAGAGTTCCAAAGAATAGCAAGAAGAGATAAGCAAGCCTCCTTTAATGATCAATGCAAAGAAATAGAGGAAAAGAAGAGAATGGGAAAGACTAGAGATCTCTTCAAGAAAATTAGAGATACCAAGGGAACATTTCATGCAAAGATGGGCTCGATAAAGGACAAAAATGGTCTGGACCTAACAGAAGCAGAAGATATTAAGAACAGGTGGCAAGAATACACAGAAGAACTGTACAAAAAAAGATCTTCATGACTCATATAATCATGATGATGTGATGACTAATCTAGAGCAAGACATCTTGGAATGTGAAGTCAAGTGGGCCTTAGAAAGCATCACTACAAACAAAGCTAGTGGAGGTGATGGACTTCCAGTTGAGCTGTTTCAAATCCTGAAAGATGATGTTGTGAAAGTGCTGCACTCAATTTGCCAGCAAATCTGGAAAACTCAGCAGTGGCCACAGGACTGGAAAAGGTCAGTTTTCATTCCAATCCCAAAGAAAGGCAATGCCAAAGAATGCTCAAACTACCGCACAATTGCACTCATCTCACATGCTAGTAAAGTAATGCTCAAAATTCTCCAAGCCAGACTTCAGCAATACGTGAACCGTGAACTCCCTGATGTTCAAGCTGGTTTTAGAAAAGGCAGAGGAACCAGAGATCAAATTGCCAACATCCGCTGGATCATGGAAAAAGCAAGAGAGTTCCAGAAAAACATCTATTTCTGCTTTATTGACTATGCCAAAGCCTTTGACTGTGTGGATCACAGTAAACTGTGGAAAATTCTGAAAGAGATGGGAATACCAGACCACCTGACCTGCCTCTTGAGAAATCTGTATGCAGGTCAGGAAGCAACAGTTAGAACTGGACATGGAACAACAGACTGGTTCCAAATAGGAAAAGGAGTACATCAAGGCTGTATATTGTCACCCTGCTTATTTAACTTCTATGCAGAGTACATCATGAGAAACGCTGGACTGGAAGAAACACAAGCTGGAATCAAGATTGCTGGGAGAAATATCAATAATCCCAGATATGCAGATGACACCACCCTTATGGCAGAAAGTGAAGAGGAGCTAAAGAGCCTCTTAATGAAAGTGAAAGAGGAGAGTGAAAAAGTTGGTTTAAAGCTCAGCATTCAGAAAACGAAGATCATGGCATCTGGTCCCAGCACTTCATGGAAAATAGATGGGGAAACAGTAGAAACAGTGTCAGACTTTGTTTTTTGGGGCTCCAAAGTCACTGCAGATTGTGACTGAAGCCATGAAATTAAAAGACGCTTATACTCCTTGGAAGAAAAGTGATGAGCAACCTAGATAGTATATTCAAAAGCAGAGACATTACTTTGCCGACTAAGGTCTGTCTAGTCAAGGATATGGTTTTTCCTTTGGTCATGTATGGATGTGAGAGTTGGACTGTGAAGAAAGCTGAGCGTCAAAGAATTGATGCTTTTAAACTGTGGTGTTGGAGAAGACTCTTGAGAGTCCCTTGGCCTGCAAGGAGATCCAACCAGTCCATTCTGAAGGAGATCAGCCCTGAGATTTCTTTGGAAGGAATGATGCTAAAGCTGAAACTCAGTACTTTGGCCACCTCATGTGAAGAGTTGACTCTGGAAAAGACTCTGATGCTGGGAGGGATTGGAGGCAGGAGGAGAAGGGGACAACCGAGGAAGAGATGGCTGGATGGCATCACGGACTCGATGAATGTGAGTCTGCGTGAACTCCGGGAGATGGTGATGGACAGGGAGGCCTGGTGTGCTGAAACTCATGGAGTCGCAAAGAATCGGACACGACTGAGTGACTGAACTGAACTGAACTTGGTGAAAGTGAAATTGTTAGTTGCTCAGTCTTGTCATACTCTTTGCAACCCCCATGGACTGTACCCCCCAGGCTCCTCTAACCATGGAATTCTCCAGGCAAGAATACTGGAGTGGATTGCCATTCCCTTTTCCAATTCTTTGCTACCAGCACATGAATTAACAGGGAAAAGGAGACATAATATACCATTTCCTTGTAATTTACAAGGAAATTTACTTCCATGTTAAGTAGAGTTTTAAGAACCTACTGTATAGCACAGGGAACTCTACTTAATGCTCTGTGATGACCTAAATGGAAAGGAAATCCAAAGATATATATGTTCAGTGGTTCACTTGGCTGAACAACAGAAACTAACACAACATTGGAAAGCAACTATAATAAAAATTAATAAAAATTTAAAATAATAAAAATAAACTAGCTACTTCTATGCCCAAGTAGCTATAAAGTGCATGAAAAGACCATGTTTAGTTGCAAGTGGACAACCTCTTAAATTATTGTACTGCAAGAAACTACAAATTATATTTTGACATGAGATAATCTAAATGAGATAATCTAATCTCTTACTATTTTACAGAACCCCAAAGCATTTGTAAATAAATATAATCATTTAAATTTGTCTTATCAATGACATAAATGAGCACTACTATGCATATAAAAATTAAAATAGCTGTCCAAACATCTCTTCAACTCACAATGCTATATAGTGTGGGGATAACTTTGGCAATATATAGTCCATCAAGTACTTTTTTCCATTCAGCTACCACATCAGTGTTATTTAATTTCTGAAATCTGCTCAAATTTCTGAATTCCTTCAACAGGAATTTGCCTTAGCCCACCATCCTATATGAATGTGTAACAGAATCTCTTTCTTCTTCTTTAAGCACTCATTGTCCACCAATTCAGAAGATGAACAACTGGTAGATTCAAGTTTCTTACCAAGTGATCAATAAAATAAATACCAAATTTCAGTGAGTGGATTTTTACATAACTTACTCTTTGTAGAAAGCTTGTACAAGCATTTCCTGTGAGGATATTTCAATTTTATTTTATTTTTTAAATTTTATTAGGGTATAGTTGCTTTTCAATGTTGTGTTAGTTTCTGTTGTTCAACAAAGTAAATCAGCTATACATATACATATATCGCTTCCCTCTTGGACTTCCCTTCCCCCCATCCCTCCCCTCTAGGTCATCACAGAGCACTGAGCTGAGCACCTGTGCTATATAGCAGCTTCCCACTAGCTATCTGTTTTACACATGGTAGTATGTATATGTCAATCCTAATCTTTCAATTTATTTCCCTCACTTCCCCATTCCCACTCTGTGTCTATTCTTTACAACTATGACTCTAGTCATCCCCTGCAAATAGGTTCATCTGTACCACTTTTCCTAGATTCCATGTTGTTGTTTAGTCGCCAAGTCCTCTCCAACTCTTCAAAACCCCATGGACTGCAGCATGCCAGGCTTCCCTGTCCCTCACCATCTCCCAGAGTTTGCCAAAGTTCATGAACCAGTGATGCCATCCAACCAGCTCATCCTCTGTCACCCTCTTGTCCTTCTGCCTTCAACCGTTCCCAACATCAGGGTCTTTTCCAGTGAGTCAGCTATTTGCATCAGGAGGCCAAAGTACTAGAGCTTGAGCTTCAGCCTCCGTCCTCCCAATGAGTGTTCAGGGTTGATTTCCTTTAAGACTGACTGGTTTTATCGCCAGGGACTCCCAAGAGTTTTCTCCAACACCACAGTTCTAAAGCATCAATTCTTCAGTGCTCAGCCTTCTTTATTGTCCAGCTCTCACATCTGTACATGACTACTGGAAAGATAGCTTTGAGTATATGGACCTTCATTGGCAAAGTGACGTCTCTGCTTTTTAATACACTATCTAGGTTTATCATGCTTTCTTACCAAGAAGCAAAAAATGTTGTTCTGGAATTCCCTTGCTTTCTCTATGATCCAGAAAATGTTGACAATTTGATCTCTGGTTCCACTGCCTTTTCTAAATGCAGGTTGAACATCTGGAAGTTCTCAATTCACATAATGCTGAAAACTAGCTTGAATGATTTTGAGCATAACATTAGTAGCATGGGAGATGAGTGCAATTGTCTGGTGGGTTGAACTTTCTTTAGTAATGCCCTTCTTGGGAATCGGGATGAAGATTGACCGTTTCTGGTCCTGTGGCCACTGCTGGGTTTTCCAAATTTGCTGACATATTGAGTGTAGCACTTTAATAGCATCATCTTTTAGGATTTTAAATAACTCTGCTGGAATTCTATCACCTTCACTAGCTTTATAGGCAGTAGTGCTTCCTAAGGCTCACTTGACTCCACACTCCAGAATGTCTGGTTCTGAGTGAGAGGCTATATCATTGTGGTTATCCAGGTCATTAATATCTTTATTGTACAGTTCTTCTGTGTGTTATTTTCATCTCTTCTTGATCTCTTCTGCTTCAATTAGGTCTTTACTGTTTCTGTCCTTTATTGTGCCCATCTTCAGATGAAATGTTCCTTTGATATTTTCAATTTTCTTGAAGAGATCTCTAGTCTTACCCTTTCTGTTGTTTTCCTCTATTTCTTTGTATTGTCCACTGAAGTCCTTCCAGTCTCTCCTTGCTATTCTCTGGAACTCTGCATTTCATTCTAGGAAGTCTTCTAGGTTTTCATAGAACTGGTCAACTTCAGCTGCTTCGGGATCAGTGGTTGGGGCATAGACTTGGATTACTGAAATGTTGAATGGTTTGCCTTGGAAATGAATCAAGATCATTTTGTTGTTTTTAAGGTTGCACCCAAGAACTGCATTTTGGACTCTTGTTGATTATGAAAGCTATTCCATTTCCTTTAAATGATTCTTGCCAACAGTAGTAGATACAATGGTCATCTGAATTAAATTCACCCATTCCCATCCATTTTAGTTCACTGATTCCTAAGATGTTGATGTTTACTCTTACCATCTCCTGCTTGACCACATACAATTTACCAGGATTCATGGACCTAAAATTCCAGGCTCCTATGCAATACTGTTATTTATAGCCTCAGATTTTATTTTCACCACCAGGCACATCCACAACTGAGCATTGTTTCCACTTTGACCCAGTCACTTCATTCTGTTTGGAGGTATTAGCAGTTGTCTTCCACTCTTCCCCCAGTAGCAAATTGGACACCTTCTGATCTGGTGGCTAATCTTTTGGTGTCTTATCTTTTTTGCCTTTTTATGCAGTTCATGGGTTTCTCGTGGCTAGTACACTGGAGTGGTTTGCCATTCCCTCCTCCAGTGGATCACATTTTGTCATAACTCTGCACTATGACCTGTCTGTCTTAGGTGGCCCTACATGGCACAGCTCATAGCTTCATTGAGTTATGCAAGGCCCGTCACCATGATAAGGCAGTGATCCATGAAGAGGCTAGATTCCACATATATGCATTATTTCAAGTATTTTTTTCTGTTTATCTCTTTCTGACTTTACTTTGTATGGCAGACTCTAGGTCCATCTATGTCTCAACAAATGACCCAATTTCATTCCTTTCTATGGATGAGTAATATCCTAGTGTATATGTGTGTTATTTGCTCAGTCATGTCTGACTCTTTGCAACCCCATGGACTGCAGCCTGCCAGGCTTCTCTGTCCATGGAATTCTATAAGCATGAATACTGGAGTGGGTTGCCATGCCCTTATCCAGGGGTTCTTCCTGACCCAGGGATCAAACCTAGGTCTCCCACATTGCAGGCAGATTCTTTACCATTTGAGCTACCCCCCAACCCAGTGTATATATGTACCATAAAGGAGAGGAAAAGACAGTCCTGAGAATGGGAGAAATAATTACAAAATAAGTAACTGACCAGGGATTAATCTCTACAATATACAAACAGCTCATGCAGCTTAGTATCAAAACAAACAAACAACCCAATCAAAACAATGGGCAGATTGGAGTGGGTTGCCATGCCCTTATCCAGGGGTTCTTCCTGACCCAGGGATCAAACCTAGGTCTCCCACATTGCAGGCAGATTCTTTACCATTTGAGCTACCCCCCAACCCAGTGTATATATGTACCATAAAGGAGAGGAAAAGACAGTCCTGAGAATGGGAGAAATAATTACAAAATAAGTAACTGACCAGGGATTAATCTCTACAATATACAAACAGCTCATGCAGCTTAGTATCAAAACAAACAAACAACCCAATCAAAACAATGGGCAGAATATCTATATAGATCTTTCTCCAAAGAAGACATACAGATGGCCAAGAGGCACATGAAAAGATGCTCAATATCATAATTAGAGAAATGCAGACCAAAACTCTGATAAGGTATTACCTCACACCAGGCAGAATGTCATCATCAAAGAATATACAAACAATAAATGCTAGAGAAGGTGTGGAAAGAGGGAACCTTCTTGCACTGTTAGTAGGAATGTAAATTGCTACAGTCACTTTGGAGAACAGGATAGAGATTCCTTAAAAAATAGAAAATAGAACCACCATATGACCCAGAAATCCCACTGCTGAGCACATATCCTGAGAACACCATAATTCAAAAAAAATGCATGCACCCCAGTGTTCATCAGATCAGTTCAGTCAACTCAGTTCAGTCGCTCAGTCATGTCTGACTCTGCGACCCCATGAATCTCAGCACGCCAGGCCTCCCTGCCCATCACCAACTCCCAGAGTTCACTCAGACTCAGGTCCATCGAGTCACTGATGCCATCCAGCCATCTCATTCTCTGTCGTCCACTTCTCCTTCTGCCCCAATCCCTCCGAGCATCAGGG